>APFE031654096.1:0-32661 GCA_000404065.3 Pinus taeda
TTCTTGAATGCATCTAGCCATTAATTCCTTGAAACCAGGAATTACATGATTGTTCAGAAGAGTAGTCCTGAACACGTACCATTCAGATGGTAATCCTCCAAGAGTCGTGAGTGCCATTTACCTATCAGTAATAGTCTCCCCAATAGATAGGATATCATTCTTGATCTAGGTGATTCTTAAGAAGTATGCTTGCATACTCTCATCTTTACCCTTCTTGATTTCCCTCAGCTTATTTCTAAGAAACAAAACTTGATTTGCATCATTAAATTTAAATAAACTCACCAGTCTATCATAGATTTCCTTGGAGGTGTTCAGATTAGAGATGTAGGCCACCAAGTGCTTGTCGATAGAATCCCGGATGATCTTCTTCGCTTTAACTTATCTGTTCTTCCATTTGTTCTTGGTAGCAGGAGGTGCATTTGATGGAGGCTCAATAATATTGCATTTCACATAATCCAACACTCCTTGATCCTCAGGAGTTATATTGATAGACATCTTCCATCTGTGATAGTCAACTTTCTCATGGAGCTTGTCTTCGGTAGCAAAGAGTGTTGAGGACCCCATCGTTCTTTTAGGATGGCCTTGCCAATCTTCTCTTTGGTGATTGCTCTTGCTCTTGCTTAGGCTTTGTCTTCACCTCAGCTTTGATACCATGTTAAGTTATGGTATTTTCTATGCTTATAGCAGTTTACTTCTTGTTCTTATTATATTCCACAGATTAGCAATCACATGTACATAAAGTAAAGTGCAGAGAGAACATTAAACGATCGATAGAAAACAAGCCAAGACAAGAGACACAAGATGTGGCGGCTAGCCAGGGACAAACCCCACAATGTGTGGGGAAACACTTTGATGAAATCTTCTTTTATCTTCAATAATTCAGAAAAGAGAAATAGTACAATAAATCTGATTTATATCAACAGTAGCAAACCCTAGATTAATAAATTCAACATTAGTGGCTTCATCATCAACTAGGGCAGACGATATCTCACAAACCGAGCGTCGGATCGGCATGATTCCACCACCAAAAGTTGCGGATTCAAGAGGATGTTTAGATGAACCTATAGTGTAGTTCAGATGAGGAGATATTCTAGTCCACGCAGGTCAAACTTTACTTCTGCAGTTGCAACTTTAGTTTCAGCAGCTTCCTTCAAAGTAGGGCAGTCGATATCTTGCAAACTGTCCGTCGGATTGACCTGATTCCACCACCAAAAGTTGTGGCTTTCAGAGGAGGTTCAAATGAACCTACAACACAGTTTAGATGAGGAGATATTCTAGTCCATGCAGGTCAAACTTTACTTCTACAGTTGCAGCTTCAGTTTCAGTAGCCTCGGGCTTCACATGTGTGAGGGAGAGACCCTTTTCTGCGTAGTAGAGAAGATACTCTTTTCTACACAGTAGAGAGAGGGAGATGTGATGAGATGAGTGAGTCCAAATGAGGAAAATTCCTCCTATATTTGATGTTTGAATAGATGCGACTGTTGGGCTTCTGAACCTACATGAGTTGTAGGTCGGCTTGATAATAATTCCATAATCAAAATAAATTCATATCTCCATGAATACTTATCGGATCAGATGATCTTTAATCAATCCTACACCTCTCATGAAGGAATCTAATAAAAATATTATCAGCCATGAATAAGATGACCCACAGAAGTCTTTCCTGGTGCCAATTTTAACCTATCTATCTATTATATATATATATATATATATATACATGGACCCGACGGAGTTATTAAATTAGTTAAAAATAATATCGCGTCCCAATATTGGGGAATTGGCTATGTTATGTGAAAATCTGCCGATTGCGATAAAGTTGTGAAGGAGTGGACCCGATGAAGTTATAGATGCGGGCGTAAAGCATTTGAAGTCCGGCCTTATGTGTTCCATGTATTTCCTGTGCATCCTTGTATTCCAATATGTTGTATGGTCTCGGGTTTAAAGGCTTAAGGCCTTGTCATATCAAACCTCCGATTGCGATAGAGTTGTATATGATATTGCATCCATTAGTAGCAATCGACCATCAGCGATGGTATAAACACGACTTATAAAAGACCTCCAAAAATTTGCGATTGTGATTGGATAATGACGTGGCATGTGGGACCTCTCTGTTGGTACAACCTCTCCTATGAAATCCTCCGTAAATAATGAAGTCTATTGTATAAATATTAAAAAGGGACGAATATTAAAAAGGGCCTCTTTGATATTTTTTTAATATGTAACTCTATTGTAATTCAGCCTCTCTTCTGAATTAACGTGTCTTGTGAGCGTTGGTGAACACAAAGAGATAAAGGAAGCCAGAGATCAGGAAGCCGAAGATCAAGCGACCAAGGGAGGAAGCCAAAAGGTCAAGCAAGCACAGAGGAAGGGGAAGTTCAAGTGAGCGAAAGGGAAGCCAAAGGTCAGGCATATTAGTATAAGAAAACAGAGAATTGCCTTTATGCATGGTTGTTGAAAAAATATGGAAGAAATAGAGGCAACGGTAGGTCCAGCAGGACAGGAGGAAGCCGAAGGTCTAGCAGGGCAAGAGGAAGTTGAAGGTCCAACAAGACAGGAGGAAGTTGACGAACGAGTAACTCTATTGATCGGGCTAACCTATGAAAGGCTTAGACCAACGATGAATTAATCAGAGCTTAGTGCAACTAATAGTAGACTCACTAAAGTTGTGTGGAGACAATATCAGATGTTGGAAATAATACTGAGAGGGGGGGTGAATCAGTATTATCAAATCAATAAAACTTTTTCATTTCCATAGATACATATACGCTACTTCAATTAAGGGAACCCACGTGTATATGCAACTGTGTCTAATGCAACTAGCATATATCCAAAATACTTATGATTCAATTAATCCATTAAATGTTGATCTTTAGTTAGTGCATAAGAACTTCTTTAACCATATGTATAGTAAGCAGGTGCAGTAAAACAGAATAGATCATCTCACACAAGAAGCACACATGAACACCATGATATAAGGTGGAAACCCAATGTGGGTGGAAACCATCTGCTGCAAGTTGTCTCTATCTTCTTTTAATAAGAAACTTATTGTACAATAGTTCTGTACTGGTGCAGTCTTATACCAGTACGCAGGCTTCTACCTGCAGAAGGCTACAACCTTCTCTTGTTCTCCAGACTCTCTTGGAAGGGAGCTACAACCCCCTTAGCTCTTGTACTAGCCGATCCACTTACTAATACATAGGTGCTGGCCTACTGAAATGTTCCAACCTTTACTCGTTCTCCAGTTGCTACTGGAAGGGAGCTACCACCCCCTTAGCTCTTGTACTAGTTGATGTACTAGTACATAGGTGCCGACCTACAGAAGGAAACAGCCTTCTCTTTCTTCCTCCAGGTACCACATTTCATACATTTTCAGACTGGATACTCCTAAAGCACAACACTATAATCTGAAGGCCATGTTTCATCCAGTTTTCATACTGGACCCATAAATATCCTTGAAGCACAAAACAATCAATACTAGCATCATCAATTTCTGAATCACTGAAACACTGAAACCCTGTCAACAACACAGTCACCATAACAGAGAGCAGACTACAGAACTCTGCAATAACAATCAAACCCAACTGCAACTTCAAACATCATACTTTATTATGTATACGCTACTATAATGAATCAAACCCGCGTATATACGTGCTTTCACCAAAGCCAACCCGCGTACAGATCTATACATATTCATTCATGACTTTGAGGTTGTTTCAGACATCAGTCATACCCAGATCATAACACGTGTACAATAAAACATGCATCAATAATTCAGATCTAGTCTATCCATGATCAAACCACATAAAGATGATTCATTTCAAACCATTTGATCCCGATCTATCCTTAGAGCTTGTTCTCCATCAACCAGTGAGATCCCTCCTTAGCTTAGATCAAGCAATGCATCATAACCCATATCCTGCATATTGGATCTCATACTACATCAGATATTCAAGTCTTTTTCCATACTTTTGCCTAATGATCTTCTTCTCCTTTTATAGTCTTAGGCCTTACTCAATACCATGGTCAACCCATAACAAACCAATACCACGGACCCAAACTTGGGTTCAACTCTTTTGGATGCAATACCGCGACAAAACCAAGAATCAAAACGTCGGACTAATACATGAACCACCAATAAGATTCCCATGTGCGTGCGCTTTTCTCTACATGAAGGTGCATGCTTTTCTCTGCATGAAAGTGCGTGAACTTTTCTCTGCATGAAAGGAACTTTTCTCTGCATGAAAGTGCATGAACTTTTCTATGCATGAAAGTGCATGAACTTTTCTCTGCATGAAAGGAACTTTTATCTTCATTAAAGTGCATGAACTTTTCTCCGTATGAAAGGAACTTTTCTCTGCATGAAAGTGCATGAACTTTTCTCTGCATGAAAGGAAATTTTATCTTTATGAAAGTGCTTGAAATTTTCTCTGCACTATAATTTATCATCTGAGATGAGTGAGTTGCCATCAAGTAAAACATATGTATCATAATGCCAAAAATCTCCCCCTTTGGACTTGATGGCAAAGCTAACTTGTCATACTGAGAATTGTCATCTGATTCCGTTGAGTTGTCCGACATCCCATGCATTCTATCACATCTAATATCTCTTCCGTAGATTCATATAGATATATATAAGTGAGTTGATCTTCTACAAGTTGGTTGCCATCAATTACAACACATGCATCATCATAACAACACTAGATAACAACATTCCATACTTGGGTGGAATATCAGCTACCACCACATCCATCAAAATTGTCTTGGCTGGATATTCGACTAATGACACACACAGATCCTTGATTAAGCCTAGACACCGGACCTGATTGGAATCAAAGGAAAACAGGTCTTTGTATGGCCTTGTGATATCTAGGTCCAATTTTTCCATGACAGATTTAGGCATCAGATTATGGGAAGCTCCTGAATCAAACATTGCATTGTGAAGCACCTTGTCATGAATGTTTAAACTTACATAGAAGGGAGGGAACCCTCCATCTACTGATTTACCATTTACTTCAAGGCCAAATATAAGTTCGGGTTGATCATCAAGGATATTCACTGAATCTTTGTTTTTTGAAATTTGTAATGATCTGCTAATTTTTTCTCTAAAAATTTCATGCCTAGCCAATTCAAATAATGGGATGGCTACTTTTAACTTACTTATTTTAGTCTCCATATTAAAGGGTTTTTCTGTTTGTATTTTGACATTTTGGGCAACAAGGTTGTGTTTTTCAACTAATTTTTCAACAACTTCCTCTTTTACTGGAATGTTATGATGAGCTGGAGTTACTTGCACACCATCTTCCAAAGGTTCCTCTACAATTTCTCTGAGTGGAAAATCATATGAAGAGCGATGTTTTGATTTATCTCTGTCTGAAATATCTTCAACTATTGGACTATTTGGATTGGAAGTTGATTTAGGAATAGTTTGTATATGAGAATCCTTGAGTTTGGTTTTGGTAGGTTGCTTGATTGTCTTCTGCTTGGGATCATCAGGGATGTCTATTCTCCTACTTCTCAAGTTATACTGCTTATGGACTTCATACACAGTTGTGTCATACCCTTCCTTGAAATCAAAGGATTCCCCTAATTGCATTTGAAACTGACTAAGAGTATGAGCCTCTTGAACTTCTTGAGTTACGAAAATTTTTTGTCCACTACTGAGACCCATTAAGTTAATTTGGGGGTCCTCTCTTGGTTCACTAGATGTTGAAGCTTCTGGATAGTTTTCTTGGAAGGGGGGCCTTATGTTTTGGTTTGGACCAACTTTTCCTATATTGGGATTTTGATTTTTTCTAAAGTTTGGATTTCTTGCATTGCTACTTGGTTGGCCCTCCCATGAAGATTTTCTCTTAATAGTTTCCACTCTATCCCCCAGCCTGTCCATGCCTTTAATGATTGCATCAAGTTTTTTTTCAAAGGCAGATGGTTCTTCTTTGAAAGTTGTTCTCCTTTCAGATCTAGCTCAATTTCGTTTAGAAATCAGATTGGCTTCAACGCTCACAGCTATGCTCTGCATATCTTCGAGGCTAGGAGGAGCTCTCTCCCTAAGATGGTAAGCCATGTCCGAGTCAAATCCATCAGGGAATTTGATCAATGCTAAGTCTCGTGGTGGTCTAAGATTTATTGGAATAGCAAGGTAGGTATTGTTGAATCTAGCACAGTAATCTTGGACACTTTCCTGTGGGCCTCTCTTCAAGTTCTCATATTCTGTTAAGATGTGTAAAGGGTCTTTTTTCTTTTCCCATCTGTTCAGAAAAGTCTGATAAAGGGCATCTGGATTAGCTATTGTTTTCGTAGGGAGTGCCCTAAACCAAGTCCTTACATCACTAGTGAAGCTCTGGACAAAAATTTTCATCCTGACATCATCATCATCAATCTCATAGTTTTCAAAATAATCCGTCATCTTCTTGGTATGTTGTTGAGCAGTGTAAGTGCCAGTACCATCAAAATAGGTAATTTTGCTCTGATAATCCTGTGGCATAGCCCCTGGATTGGCAGGAAACTGCAGGGGAGCATATTGATTTGCCATATTAGCAGGTAAAAGTGGGACAACTGGAAGCACAGGGATAACAACTGAGATAAGTGTTGTGGATGGAGGGGTGGAAAAGATTTTTTGGAGTGATAATGGTGAACTGGAAGAAGCTACAGCAATAGGAAAAAAGGCTTGAGATTTTACTGTAGTAAGTTGAGTTTGAATAGGTTTCTGCTGAGGTGTTTCAAGATTTGAATCAACAGAACTCTCTTGATTTTCAGGTTTCCTAAGGCTCTTAGGAATCAAATTTGGATTGTCAAAAATAGCTAGAGGATTCGGGTCTGGGTTTGACCTAGTGTAACGAGTTTTCTCCTTTGGAGCCAGCTTCTAAAAGTATATTTTTGGTATTTTCTGGGAATATTTGAAGGATACAAGTTTTGACAATATCTTGAAGGAAACTCCTGAAATGTAGGAGGAGTTGGGCTTTCCTTCAGGTATGTTTGAAACAAGGATGGCTAAACAAATCTTTGAGACAATTGTTTAAAATCTAAAGCTAGACTGGAGTTAGGCTGAAATAGCTTTTATTTACTCTTGTGATTGCATAGCAAAGACAGTTTCAAAGGCTGCCTGGCTAACCTCAGGCTCCATCTGTAGCTTTAGAAACTAGATAGTAGTAACAGACATTCATTCAGTCCCCAGTGGAGTCGCCAATGATGTTATCACTCAGGTTGTTCCCCAAAACTTGTGAGAAAAGGGAATACGGCTGAGGTAACCACTAACCATTATTTTAGATGCAACTTCTAGCCAAACTTCATCCAGAGAGGGCTCTCTCTTTATAATTTAGCTTTATTTTTTGAAGTATTTTATGCTAGTTATGATGTGCAGGGTTTTGTTTTAAGTTTGTTGGATGGTGATTTTAAACAGAGTTGGGATGCAAGTCTGAAACAATTTATTCCATTGGGCAAATGGAGTCTTTGAGGATGAACTGTTGAGTTTATTTTCTTTGATAAAGGGAAATACTACAGAGCAAGATAATCTATTTTGAAATAGTTTTAAAATCTAGAAATTGATGGAATGTAAGCCAGCGGATGAAGGGCAGTTAAGAATCCTTCATCATGATGGCAGAGGGAAAGTACATGAATATTATCAAGGAGCAGTAAAGAGTTCCTTGGCAATTTTCGAATTGAAAGAATCAGTGGAAACAGGAGCATCTAAGAATTCTTGTTTATGCTAATTCTGAAGAAAACATAAATAACAACAAAGATTGGACACAGAGTGTATTTAAACATGTTCTGGGCTATTCTTTTTCCCTGTTACTAAGATTATGATCATATATGAAATTTGTAAACATTGAAAACACAAAACACAGTTTAGAACAACTTATTGATCCATAGAAAGACACAGGAATTCTGCAGCAGTGCCCAGAACATCAAATCCACATTCAGACGGTCTAGCAGCAGTGAACTTCAACAGCCTTTGTATTAAAAAATCTCAGAGCTACAACGCGGTCCAGGGAGGAAAATCACCAACCCCGAATACATTTCTTGGGGAGGTATTTATACAAAAGAGAGTTACAAAATATCTTGTGGATAAGATATCCAACAATAACTTCCTCCACCTACTCTGAGAAGGGAAATAAATGTAGAAATGAATGCAAGAGTAATTGTTGTTGTGTTGGCTGCTTTAACTGATAAGATATTTTTGACTTTTAACTCAGGAAGTCGGCTGGTAGCTGTGTCTTTACTTTGCGTTCCTGCGATCCTGTCCCGACCCTTTCACCTTTGCATGATTCCGCTTTAATGCATTCTAGTCCCCGCCTAACCTCCTTCCTCTATTGTTCTCATCTTTATTATATCTACCACGTGTTTTGTTATTTGACCAAATGTAGATAAAAAGAAAAATCAAAATTACCTTGGTAAAACTTCCAGCATGCTCTGCCACCATTGGTCTGTCGGCAACTGATGTCTTTGTATTTTTATTAGTGTTTCATCAGCCTCAGTATACCTGTAGAAGTTGGGCTGGACTTCAAAAAGATGATTTATTTCATGTTCAATATAGAACAAATTTTCCAATTTGTTATATAAGCTCTGTTTGGAGGGAGGTCCTATGTCTTCTGAAGTGCTTGATGATGCTATGATCTGATTTGTAACATATGTGTTTACCCTGTGAGCATATTGTTGATGTGTTAACAGTCTTTGATTGATGGTTAGTAAACTGGGTAGACCCTTCTGCTGCAAGACTGTAAACTTCTCTGTGAAGGCATTTATCTCCATCTGCATTTCTTGGCACTTCCTTTCCAAATTTTGTATAAAATTCCTCATTGTTAGCACCTTTTTCACTGTCAAAATGGTGCCTGTTCTGTCCCTGATCTCCAAAGCTGCTAACTGTTCTTTGGTATGAGTATTCAAAAAATGGATCAGTCTATTGGCCTGCTCAGGCATGTTTCCCAATGATGCCCTAGCCCGTTGAATTTCCACTTGGGCCCTTTCTATCAATTCTATTTGTTCATGGATCGTTTGAATTGATTGCCATTGGTCAGTGATAGACTGGCCAATTTTGGTCCGTGATAGACTGGCCAATTTTGGTCCACAAAATTGTCTTAATGTCTGCTAGAGGCTTATGCAGGGTGAGATCTCTTTCCAAGGATTTCACCTTATTCTCCAAGGCCTTTACCTCTCTGGTTTTCTCTACCACTGTTATCTTTGATTTGTCATAGCTTACCTCTAGTTTGGCCAGTTTTTCTTTTGCCTCTTTAAGCTCTGACATTTGGGCCTCCAGCTCTTTTATTTCTTTCATTAATTCTTCCATGCCCATGCTGGTATCTGGCCCTATTCTTGCTGCTGAAGCTGAGGTACTTGTTGTTGATGCTGGGATAGTAGGATGGATTACTGTTGTAACTGTGGGGAGAGCAGTGGTACCTATTGGAGCTGTTTCAGGTGGTTGGGAGGTCGACCCTCCCTGCTTTTCTTTAATTGCTTTCTCCAATGCCTGCTGTGTTTCTGCCAATCTCTCATTCATCCTTATTAGTAAACTTACCATATCCTCCTCTTCTTTCTGCTGTGAAACTTCTGAAGTTTGTGGATGCACTGTAATTGGTAGCTTTAATTGCTTTTTGAGGGTTGCAATGTCCTCCTCCTTCTTCTTTATTAGTGCTTTGATGCCCTTTGCATCCTTAGGATTAAGCCCAAGCTCGATGATAATTTCTTCTAAGGACTTAATCCTATTTTCCTTAGCTAAGGAGGAAGCCTTTTCTAATTCTAATTGGGCAAAGGTATTGTGTAATGAATTTTGCAGTTTATGAGTGAGCAATGCCTTGTCTGCCAAGGTGGAGTACACCATCTCCCCAGTTTGCTTATGTAATTCAATTTGGTCAATTGGATGGATATCTTTAGAGAAAACTTCCAGATTGGTTCTAATATATTCAACAGCTAACTGTGGTTGCTGTGTCTTGAGCTTGAAATGATTGAGGATCATTTTCTTTTCCTGAATATCATAAGCAGCCATTAGCCTTTGTTGATTGGTGGGTGTTGTACTCATTAGATGATTATAAAGTTGCATCCTTACTGGATCATTTTTTGCCTTTATTTCAGTGAAAGTTTTCTTGATATCTGAGCTTTCCTTGCTTTGAGTCTTGGTGGATGAAACTTCCACGCTATGTTGCCTCTCTAGATCTTGCTGGAATGAGCTAGTTCATGTGCCATGTAATGGAGAAGTTTGTTGCTCGATCCTTTCCTCATCTCTCATGCTGCTTTTGGTATCTTCCAAAAATTCCTCCTCAGAATAGGGATTCAACCTCTGCCTCTTATCTCCCTATTGTTCTGATGGTCCACCGGCAGGGACATCCTCTTCTCTATCTCTCTTTATGCTATTTTCCTCATTTTGAGGAGTCTGTAGCACAGGGGCTTCTGGTGCCTTGGTTTGAGCTGGGGGAGCTTGCCCTTGACCCTGTTCTTTTGATGTGGTGGGCTGATCTGCCATTGTTTGTTGTTCTGTATCCATCACTTCCTTGCCCTTTGTTGCTTCTGAACTGGCCTTTTGTGATGCTTGCTGTGAGTTCTCAGCAAAAGATGTATAACCTCCAATGTGCTGGGGCAACTTGAAGGGTACCTGTCCAAAAGGGTCCAGATCAAGTGTTTTTTCAAGCTCTTTCATTTCCTTTTCCAATTTCTCTTCTTCAGTTATCTCCTCAAATAATGTGCCCTCTAGCCACTCTTGTTGATTAGCATATTGCTGGATTTCAGGGATTTGACAATGAACATATGCTGGCAGCTTGATTTTGACTTTCTTATAACTTATGAAATGATTGGGGTCATATGGGCCCAATAGAAACTTTGTTTTAGCTTGAGTCTGTGCCCTAAAATATCATGAGCCTCTTGCCAGGCTTCCCTTTTATTGAAGGTGAAAGGGCCTAGTTGATTTCTTATTTTAAGTTGTGCATTTTTCTTGGCCTCACAAAAATGGATTACATCTGCTTGGATAAATTGTCTGAAGTATTCCAGGGAAAACAATCGCATTGGCACATATTTTGGCAATTTGTAGGGGCACAACTCACAGCCATATATTCGGATCACAGTGTGATTCTGGTAAAAGTACCAATCACCTATGCTATAGCTCTTGGAGAGCTGTAGAATTCTCTGCATTTCACCAGAAAGTGTATCTGGAGGACTTGTTATCAATAAAGAGGTGGCTGGATATATGAACAGATCAATGAACTCACAATAAGTATAAGGAGAGTAGTAAACATGGTGGAAGACTGGGGTCCAGAATATTACAAACCTTGTCTCTCCTTTGACATCTAATTTTCTGAGGGGAACTTGAAAACTATCTGGCTGATAGTAGAGCAACAAATGATATATGTATGATGTGTATTTAAACACTCTTTTTCTATCCATGCTCATGAATTTCTCATGGATCTTATCAGCTATGAAGGTGGCATAATCATACCTGACAACAGGGGGCTGTCCTGGAGTAAAGATGGATAAGAGGACCAATGTGGTTTCATCTACATACTCATTGGTTTTGAATCCCAAGATGTAGGCTATCATGTCAATAATAAATTTTCCTGCTTCATTAAACAAAGTGTCCAGGTATGGAGGAGGTTCCCGAGGTTGACAATTTGGTTTCATAAATATTTTGCCTATTCTGGTTATTTCTGAACTTGGCAATTTGGCACCTTGGTCAAGCAAAAATCCCAAGGAAAGAGGAGTTAATGGCCTAGTTGGCTTAAAATGCAGCATCTCATTTATAGATTCAGGGTTGATATAAAATAGAACTATTCTAGAAGGAGACATCACTACCCTTTGAGTGGGCTCATAATTGGCATGACATTGGTGAATGAGGTCAGGAAAAACATTGACACAAGGGAGGTAGTACATGGGCATATTGGACTCCCAAATTCCAAAGATGTCAGCTTTGTTTCTGTAGTTGTTCCTGATCTCACAGAAGGCTTGGAGATGAGATTTGTTACCCATTATGTCATTAATCTGGAAATCCTTGTCAGCTAGGGGTAACCATTCAAGTTCTTTATGTGGAGCATTGAGAGGGGCCACATTGAGGACTACTAGAGCAGGGGCTTCCATCTTATAAATTTCCTTGTGTTTTTAATTGGAATGTGGGTCTTTATAGTAGCAGTGGGAAAAATAGCAGCCCTGGGGCTTTTTTCGGAGGATTTGCAAATTGGAGTGCTTTGCTTTGATTTTGTTGGGCATAATTTGTAGTAGAAAATGAAGCTTGGAGGGTTTTTTCAGCAAGGAACGGGTAGCAATAGTTTCAGGGCCTTTCCTTTGGCAATTACAGACCAGAATGACCTCGAGCTCGGCTTAATGGGAGAGATTTGCAGAGGGAGAGGGAGTTGGTAGGTTTTTTAGTAAAATTCGAGAAAAATTGTAGTTTCAGTGGGCAATTTTGCAGAGGGAAGTCAAAACAGGGAGCTTGGGAGCAAGACTCAGGTGAATACCTATTTTTATCGGCTTACTGGGCGAATTGTATAGACAGGTACGCAATGTGTAGGTTTTCGATGAAAAAATGGTCAAGAGAGTGGTCCTGGTGTATTTATTTGCAGGCAGCAGGGTGAATTTTAACGAGTTTCTAGGTTTCCCGGACAATTCTACAGAGAAAAATCGAAATTCAAAGGGTTTTTTAGTAGGATTATGATAAATACCTGTTCTAACAGTGCACTGGAGTTACTCGCCGGTTGGGTGATGACTTGTAGAGTGGGACGTCGAGCTATGGTGGTCGAGGTGACAAACTGAAGGTTTGATGGCGATTTCATCGTAGTATGCATGCACAGGTTCAGTAAAATAATGCAATAACAATGGGTAAAAACAATCACTTTCACGGGCTTTTTTAACAAAATTTGGCTTTATGGGCTTTTTGGTGCTTTTTGTGATGACATAATCATGACGTAGATTTTTTGTCGTGTAGCAAGGTATGGAAGGTGATGTGGCGGATGACCTGGCACTGAGGTGGCAACAGTGACATGGAGTTGATGTGGATATGACATCACCGGATAATGTCAGCGGTGGGAAGTGAGGGCGGTAAGTGGTATTATCGCACCGTTTTTCGGGTAGCGGTGGTATTGAGCGGGGGGGTCGCCATACAGCTGGGTGGGCGACACGTGTCCCCTGTACGGTGGCGAAACCACCATTTTCCCGGAACATAAAGTTCAGGCGCTGGGGGCATCGCGATACAGCTACGCACGGTTGGATCTGAGAGCCTCAATCCAATGGTCGACGGCGAATGGAAAACATCGGGGGTGTGGTACGAGGACCCACTATAATATCTTGGCGCTTTATAATGTTTTTGTGGGGTTTTCAATGTATTTTAACTCTGGAATATGGCAGATTGGTTATTCATATAACCGAAGGTTAAATGAAAACCAATGTTTACATGTGCGCAAAGGGTTATTATAAGGTTCCAGGTGAACCCATAATTCTTGAAAATATTTATTATATGGATATATTGCCAAGGGTCGGGATATTAGTTTTTTAGGGATTTTTTATGTATTTTATACAATAGGGGTAGGGAAAATGTTATATAGGAGCTATATAATAGAGTTAGGAGGTTAATATGAATATGTGGGATGGGTATGTATGAATAAAGGCTAAGTTTATAGCGTGAAAAACTTAGGCATGGGGGAATGAAAGAATACCAAGTTATGAAGTTTGGGAAACTTGGAAAAATGGAATAAAAACATTTTACACAAGAAATGTGGCTTGTTTTGCCTAGGTGAAAACACAGTTTCACTTAGTTTTTTCCATGAATGTAGTGGACTAAGGGCAGTGAGCAGATCTCATTGTCCTTGGGGGGATGTTAGTAAGTGTTCTTGGAAAAATGAGGAGGGAAATTAGTCATTCTCCATTTGTTTTGTAACCACCTTGCCATATCACCTTATGATATTTATGAGATGAAACATGTTCCAAAGGACCAAATTGCTCATAAACCTGCTTCTACAACATCAAAACTGCCTACCCAACCTAGTACACCTAACCTTTTTTCTTTATTTTCATTGGGTGCATTTGAACTAGCAAACCCTGATTCTTCTCTTTTCTTTTAGCTACCCTCCTATCTAAGTCTACCCTTATCTCTTCCAGGGGCCCAGATTAAGCAGTTGGGCTCCTTTTCTTCTCTACCTAACTACTTGTTTGCCAAGCTTGAACTGTTTGTACAAACCTTTATTCTCTATTCTAAGACAAGCAAATTCAAACATGAACTTGGCCAAGATTAAGTTGTTTGGCCAATCACAAGCTATGATAAGAGTCAAGCAACTGTACATAGTGAAATTCTTCAAAATATGGAACCTTTGCAACATGAAAAGGATGAACATATTTGGCACTTCTCCAGTCAATCATGAAAAATGAAACCTATTGGTATAGGAACCTAACACTGGGAATAGATGGATAGAGCAAGGCCTTCAAGCCATTGGGTAGTGGAGTCAATTGAATACTAGCTTAACTGGATCAGATCACTTACTAAAGGGAAAACTCACAGGGCAGGATAGTGAAACAAAATGTGAATGTCAAGTTCAGGTGGATGAGAGGGTCTTAACTAGGGAGAAAGGGTAATGAAGAATCCTTTAACCGGGGTCAAGATGAGGAACATAAAAGGCCTATCAACAAAGGGCAATTACGAATTCGATGTTCAATTGAGCCGAAGGGATAAACTAAGAAGTAAGGGAGCATTCAAGAATTCCATAACTATGATAGTCTAGAAGAAAACATTAAGAAAGATAAACCTTTTAAAACAGATTGCAACAAAGTAAATTCTGAGATATCATTATTTTGTTTATCATTCAAATTTCATGAAAACACATATGATTATTAATAAATAGAGGAAAAACAATAATAAAAAAGAGATATAGAATACTTATTCAATTTCTGTTTGACACAAGTATCCCGTGAACAATCTTTACTTTATTCCTTGATCCAGCAAGCCATACAAATCTTGGTACAATAGCTCTTCAATTCCAAAAGAAAATGTCTATAGAAATGTCTTTGAATCCACCCCTAATACTTCGAATAAAGAAGTATTTATACAAAATTTACATCAAAATATCTCATAAATAAATGAGATTTATTCTAGGAAAATAAAATATCTATTTACACAAATACAGAGACAGATGGTCTCGAATATAGTGACAAATAATGAACTGATTTTTGTTGTCCCTGTTTTTGTTGAAGGAGCTGGAGGCATGCTCTATGAATCTACATCTTTATGTTGTCTTAGTAACTCTATGTTAGACATCTGATTTGTTCTTTTTAACTGATACTCTTTAACTATAACTGATACTCTTTACCTGTTCACCAGTATTCGTCCTTTTTACCAAAGTTTGCCGTGGTAAATATTTCTATTTACCTCACTGTTTACCATCGTAATTTATAGGATGTCATTCATGCTGGACCACCAATCATCCTTTAGTATTCTTGTTTTGGTCATCTTCCTGTAAATTTTATCTGCTTCTGTATATTTCAAAAAATTGGGTTGTACTAGGAATAAGTGTTTTACTTCATGTTCAATGAAAAAGGGGTTCTCTAAACCGTGGTACAGTACTTTCCTTGTTGGTAATGCCTCGCTGAAGATGAACTAGCTTGACTGTCAGCCTGCTGATGCAATTTATCAATGTAATCAATTTGAACCATTTACCTATCATTGATGACTAAAGGGCTTGGGAGTCCTTTCATTCTTAGGATGTCAAATTTCTTCATGAACTCATCTATATCTTCCTGCATGCTTTGACATCTTCGTTCCATGCCTTGCATTAGATTTCTTTTGGTCAACACTTTCTTCAGTTCGAGGATGGTAGTAATCCTATCCTCAATATTTAATTGTTCTAACTGATGCCTACTTTTACATATCAGGAAATTGATTAATTTGATTGCTTCCTCAAGTTTTCTACCCAATTCCTCTCCGGTCTTCCGAACTTATTCAAGAGAAAGTTTAACCAAATCAATTTGTTCAAAGATAATTTGAATGGATGACCAAATATCATTGATTCCATCAATGATATTAGTCCATAATATCTTCCTGATGTTTGTCAAAGGCTTTTCAGATGATAGATCCTTCTCCAATGTTTTAATTTGTTGTGTCATGCTTTTGTTTTTCCTTATTTCTTCTGCATAATTCATCTTGGATATATCATATTTCTACTCCAAAGTAGTGAATTTCTCTTTTACTTTCTGTAGCTCTATGACTTGGAGTTTCATTTCTTCCATGGACTTAATTAAGTCCTCTGTGTTCTGTGTTGATGTACCTGCCTATGATGTACTTGTTGTCTCTATGGGTACAGTTGTTGCCAAAGGAATGTTTGGTGCTAAAAACGTTGCTAGTGTGGAAGGAACTGCTGTTGAAACTATTGGCACTACAGTTTGAGGTTGTGTGGTCGACTCACTCTGCCTTGAATACACTGCTTTCTCCAATTCCTGCTCTGTTTCCTTCAATTTCTCATTTGATTTAAGGACAAAGTCCATAAGTTCTTCTTCATTTTTCTTCTCTATTACTTCAGCAGTCTGAGGGTGAATGAGTGGTGGCAGTTTACACTGTTTTCTAAGTGCAACTATATCTTCATTTTTTTTCTTAATTAAGCCTTCTGTTGCCTTAACATCTTTTGGGTCATGACCCAACTCAATTACTAACTCCTCCAATGATTTTATCTTGTTATCTTTTGCCTATGAGGAGGCTTTCTCCAGTTGCAATTGGGTTGTAGTGTTGCTCAGTGAATTTTACAATCTATGAGGCATCATCGCTTTGCTGGTCAGTGTTGAGTAGACCATCTCACTTGTTTGCATGTGTAATTCAATCTGATCAATAGAGTGGATGTCTTTAGCCATGACTTCAAAATCAGTTTTGAGATAATCTGCCAAGGATTTTAGCTGCAGCATTATGGGCTTTAGGAAACTCATTTGCATTTTGCCCTCTTTGATGTCAAAGGCTGAAATCAATCTGGTTTGGTTTGAAGGGGCCATTTTTAAGTACTGAGCTTAGGCTTGGGCCTTTAGTTTCTCATTCTTTGTCTTGATTTCTTTCAACTTCCCCTTTATATCTATAACTTTCTTAGAAGAAGACCTGATAGATGAAACTTCTATACTCCGTTGTCTTTCTAGTTCTTACCTCTATGAACTTGAGGGTGTCCCACCTATTGGGAATGTGTGAAAAATATTTATCCCTTCCTTTCTCATGCTTTTTGTTGTTTCATCTATGAACTCCTCCTCTGAATAAGGATTCAACCTTTGCCTCTTAGAAAAGGTTTGATCTATAGGTCTGCTAGAAGGGGTAGCTACTTCCCTATCTCTTTTCAAATTCTTTTCCTCATTCAGAGGAGTCTGCACAATTGGGGGATTTCCCATGTTTGTAGGAGCTAGGTGTGGTTGTGGTGGAGCTCTTTCTTTAGATATTTCAGGTTGCTCTGATGCTTGTGGTTGTCCTGTTTGTCCTGATGTAGGAACATTAGTTTCTTGTGTTTGTCCTTGTGATGGCTCTATTGTGGGAGCACTAGTTTCCTGTGTTGGCTTTTGAGAAGTTTCATCTTGCACCTGTACAAAAGAGTCCAGGTCAAGTCTCTTTTCCAAATATTTCATCACATTCTCAACTTCAACTTTATCACTATCTTCCTCTATCAATGTCCCTTCTCTCCATTCATTCATATTGGCATACTGTTCTATTTCAGGGCTTCTATGATGGATGTAGGATGATAACTTATGTTTCAGAGTTAAACCAAGTCAATCATGATATATGACACCTATTGGTTTAGGGGCATAATACGGTGATTTGGGGATTTCTGTCACCACCCCGGCGCCTTCTGGAACATCCTCCAACATTTGGGTCTGCGCGGCCTCTCTAGTGGTTACCTCTTCAATTCCCAACCAATCCTTAGTGGACGTCATCATCTCTAGGTTGTATTCTATCCCTTGTGAACCTAGGGGCTCAATTATCTCTTAGCTCTCAATGCTCTGCTCAAGCACTCAATTCTCGAATGACCAAGTGTTGCTCGCTGGCCAACCCTCTAAGTTTTATAATGCCTTTCGAATTCGAATTTGACTGTTCCCCCCACGTTTGGGCCATTAATGCTTTATTGTCGGCAGATTTTCCCAAATATTGACCATAACTCATGTCTTAAATACCCGCTGCCCGCTCCATTTGGCCTCAAATCAAACATCTCATCATGAATAGTGACACCAATAGTCACTTCCCAGCCAACCCGTGCGACAGTGCAATCCTCCGTACGTGGTCGTGATCCCTGTGACGTTCTGATTCTGCGCGCATCTCCCATATCGCATAGCCCCCAGGTAGAATATTTTATAGTCCCATACTCCCTTTCAACTGCATAAAGTGGTAAGACTGTTCTTTCTACAGCTAGTCAGGTGGTCACACCACCTGTGCGGAGCTCCATCCCATCCTCCAGCATGGTTCATGGAGAATCCTTATCTTCCATTGTGGTGATCGGCATCACACACTCTACTATTAGCAATGCGCTACCCTGGTCACTATGTTTGGCGATATGTGGTCCCAGCCATGGCAGCAGACTAACCAGTTCATGGCGATAGTCCTCTAATTCATCAGTATGATTGTTCGCACTTTGCCTTGCCATCCTTGGTTTTTTGAAGAGAAATGCTTCCTTTATTTCGTTTTCCATCTTCTTGACCTCTACATTAATTAAAGTACTTTTCTCCCTCAGCTGTACCTGGTCTTTTTCAATTTCGCGAAGTCTAAAGTTTGCCTGTCAGATTTCTTCCTTAAGTATTATATGTTATGTTTCCTGTAGCTTTGTGATTTCTTCATTCTAGTCTGCGTGGACCGTCATATCTACAGTTGTTGTTACTTGCAGACTTGGCTTCGCATGCTCCACAGGGATTTCAGCCCCTGCTTCATACTTCAACTTCGGAAGGTTTGTGCGATCAGAATTTTGCACATGGTCCTATAAGCCCATACAACTGCTAGTAGACATAGGTCCCTGTCAGTGCGTCTCACATAGTGGACTCTGTTCAGTACTTCGCACACCTTGTCAAAGGCTTCCCCATGTATAGTTTTTGGCGCACTCAGTTTTATCATACTTCGCCATTCACACACTTGTCTTGCCTACTTCTGCTTGTTGTTCCTGTTTCCTATCATGAGAGCAGTGTGCATTCGTGTGGACTGTGTATAATATGTCTATATCCATCTAGAAAGGTGGGCTCACAGGCTATTTCTTCCATCATGCCTGGCTTCCATCCTCATTTGAGGCTTCCCAAATTGTAAGCGCATCATCTTTCTTTATTTGCACCAGTCCCTGAAACTCTGTTGGTGCATACCCCACCACCTTATGGGTGTAGCGCATAGTGCCCAGTTCAGGGCATCAAACCACTGTTGTTTTGGTACTTCGCTTTCAAATTTGTTCACGAATTCATCCACCACTGCAACTTGTCATACATAGGTAGATCCCTTACCTTTGTTGTCAGGCAGCACAGTGATCTTACCATCATGTTGCAATTGTGTGTGGTTACTTCGTGTAACTGGTTCTTCCATCATTCTATTTCTTCGTCCAAATACGAAGTGTAGGAGCTTTCGCGCTCCCATGAAATCCTACCATCTACTATTGGATTCAACCAATCTTGCTCTCACGTAGTTATCTTGTAGATACAGTTGAGATCATCATCACTATCATCGTTGCACACCATTTCTGTGTAGTGCGCTCCTTCCGCGAGGTCTAAAGGTACCACTACACGTAGTGACTTTTTCTCAAAAATCATTTTGTGCTTATTTAGATTTATCACTCCATTCATATAAGTGGCCCAATCTATTCCCAGTAGCACGAGATAGGGATTGTTGTCATCGACAATCTCTATCACTTTGAAATCTGTAAGCGTGCTCGCACCTTCGATGTCTACTATTATCCCCTGCAATCTTCCCATCGGTGGGATCTTCTGTTGGTTTGCCATTCACAATTGAATAGGAGACCATTGCAACATGGGCCTACCCATGCGCTCCCACATCTATTTTGGCAATACGTTCATGTCCGATCCTAGATCCAGAATCACTTGATCCATTTCATATTCTTCGATTTGCACAGTCAATCTCACTTCCCTTCTTGTTCGCGATGTGTGCTTTTTGAGCTTTCGGACTACGCGCAGTTCTCTTAACCCAATGCACCTAGTGATAAGTTCTTGCAGTCATTTTATAGCCTTTCTGTCATGCAGTAGCTTCATATGTGTCTCCAAAAAGGTAGTGAGCATTGATGGATCCATCCCCGATTCTAGTTGATCCTTACTACCTGAAGTGGATGCCTCCGTGAAACTCTTCTTAGCATCCATGAATGTCTCCTTCGTGTGATCCAAATCAAATTTAGGTTCCTTTGTAGGAGCCTTGTGAACTCATGCACTTTCTTCAGGCTACTTACTTTTGTCATCTCCTGTCGTGATACCATTTCGAAGCACGATGTTTAAATTCGGGTCCTCTTCGCATGGCTCAGACCTCATCATTTGTAGGTTCTGAGACAGGGGAGGCTGGAGTACTCCCTTATTACACAACCTCGTTATCAGTGTAGGGAAGTCCTCCATCTCATGATCAAATTGGGTATAATATAAACATGATGCTCTCATTAGGTTTGTGTAATCATGGGCATAATGCCCTAACCCTCCGCAATTGTAACAAATTAACTGTTTGTGACCCCTTCCTGGTCCCATTCCAACTCAACCTCATCCGTGCCCCTGAAATCCAGCATGCGCTATCCCTGTATTTGGATCGAGGGCTCGTGTTTTGGTTTGCACTCTATAGGTAGGAGTCCGATCCATCATCAGCTCATAACTTTTGCATGTGTGCTCATCATGGCCAATTGACCTGCAAAAATTATAGAACAATTGTTGGGACGTTTGCGTATACTTCTGTAATAGGTGATAGTTATCTGTAGCGTGTTTTCCTCGTATTTGACAAATCCTGCACCATAATACAGGCGCCACGCTCTGTCCTACTTGTGCCTCTGGTCTTAATGGCATCGACCCTCCTCCCGCCAAGTAGTTCACAAAGACTGGACAATGGTCCTTGTCATGCCCTTGGCTTTTACATTTTATGCACCATACCTCCTCGTACGCCTCTGGCTGAGTTGTCCTTTCTTGTTTCAAACTATGCATTTTCAGACACAAATTTTGCAATTGCACGTGGATTTGTTGGACTCCCGGGCCAGGATCTTGTATTGTGGTCTTATGCAGTCTCATTGCAATCTCCAAATCTTCAGCCTGGGTGGATAACTTTTGCTATGACAACACCATCTTTAAATGCGGCATTAGTGATGCTACAAACCATGCATGGTGTTGTCCATCCGTCAAGTTCATGTTGGCTTCATGAATCATACTCTTCAGTCTTTGGTCCAGATCCCATGGGGTCTTGCCTAGAAGCATTGCGATTTTCTTAAACCTGATAATTGATTGCGTCTTTGATTTTGGCCTGCTAAATTCCTTGTTTAGTGCAGCCTAGATATCTGTGATCCCCACGTTTGGATGGTCATTAGAATGCTTAATGTACCATGTTAGTGCATGATCCTGCAACATGCTTACCAGTGTTTCCTTCTTTATATTTTCATCCACGACTCCTTGTGCTTCCCACACAACCTTTATTACGAACCAAAATTGGTCTGGATCTTCATTCCCTACTCCTCTGAACACTGGTAATTTTATCACACTCGCCATATTGCACTGTGGTGGTGGCAGAGGTGGTGTGGGCAGAGATGGGGGTGATTATGGTGAAATCGGTGGCAATGTAGGTGGGGGATGGTATGCACTGAATTCACTGCCTTATCCGACTGATCACACTTCTCGGAATAACTTTTGTGAGCTCTTCCTTACTTTCCCAACACAGTGAAATCAAGGGGCTATTTTCTATCTCTGTGCTACCTTCATTTCTGTAAATATTCCCACTTCGCGTAGCCCCAAACATCAATTTATTCGCATAACCCTCTTTTCACACAATAGCATTTTAATCCAAGTGTTCAACGCCTTAATGTACTTACCTTGCGGTCCTTTGAGGAAGCGTCATTCTACCTCGCTATAGCTAACAGTCGTATTGACCGCGAACTTGGTGATAAATCTTCCTATAATTCGATCGAGCCAATGGTCCACAGTGCACGCAATCTTATCTTTCGATGCTTCTAGTATGCGGACCAATTCTAGAGTCCATGCAATCAATTTGTTGAGCCTACACCTTCCTTGACTATTTGCTAGCTTCGCGATCCACTCGTACAACTCAAAGGGGAAGGATGTAAAGAAAATTTCATGGATTTTCGTATATAAGTAGTGCTCCAACCACTGTTCCTTTGATACTTGCAAATTCCTGTTTTCCCACGTTGCGAACTCATGAATCTTTCTGTCTAACCACTCTTCAATTTCTTTCTTTGTTGGATTCTAGTAATGTGACGTCAAACATCCATTATGCAGATCCTGGTCCCAACAATGGAACCATTTGTTGGCTTTTTGGGGCCTAACCCAAGTTCAAAGGTGATTTAGCCAAACAAATCCCAATACTACTGGCCCTTTCGGAAAAACTCCACAGAGCGTGGACTGAGGTCTCACCCGAAATATTATGGGAGGGTGCTAGAACAAGGTTTCCACACCCTGGAGATGTCTGATGGTTTAAAGTGGTCCGCAATTCGACCCTGTGCACACATCGCTACGCGCACTTACCCGTACTTTGCAGCCTGAGATGCTGCCTTCATGCAACCCTACTCGAGAGCTGAACAATGTTATTACCCAGTTCCTTACTAGTAACCTGATATTAGTTGATTAACTTAGCTTATTTGCATGCTTTCAATTATACTTAACAATATTCTTAATTCATACAAGTGTGCACAGTAAATAAATAGTATAATTGCAGATGATATCAAACATGTAATAACTCAAAACAGATGCACAAAATTGGTAACAAAACCTTTCTTTATTAATTTTTTCCCCAGTTACAGACTCAACTATACCCTGCGCACTCAGCTACAGGGGTCTGCGCACTCAACTGCGGATACTACTAGGCCTCTGCGCACTCAGCTGTAGAGCCTATTCCTACTACTATGACCCAAGGCACACTTAGGATCTTATTTTATGCTTCGCTAGTCATTCTATCCATTAGATTCTATCCTCCTAATTATGTCTTTACAACTCAGAGCCTCGCTCTATTTATACAATCCCATGGTCTACGGACCATGGGCAAGCCGACATTACATTCAAACTCAGGGCGGACAGTCCTATGACTCTAACATACATTTCACGCCTGTAATTCTTGAAGCTTTACAATAATATCACTGAAAACTTTGGGCTTTGAGCCCCAAAACATGTTGTGGGGGGATTCCATGCCCAACAGTGGCATTCTGAGAGGAATATTTGATGACATGCCTTAGTGTAATAACTCATTGGAATTAGAACGAGAATATCTACATGATGGGATGCTGAGAAGTGATTTCCAGTGGCTTGAGAGAGTACAATGGGTGATTTATCATTTTCCCAGTTTAAAAGTGACTTTAATTAGTCATTTAATTAAAAAGGGGAAAAATAATTAATTGGAGGAAAAAATCCGAAAGTGACTTCAGTGAAATAAAATTAAATTAAAAAGTCACTTATGATCAAGTCAAGGAAGGAGCTTCTAGAATAATAATAAAATAATAAAATAAGATGCTTCTAGAGGCTTAGAGATCTATCTATGAAGTCTTTAAAGGAGTAGAATGAGATGATTTGGGATATATTGGAATTGAGCTTCTTTCTTATGTTGAGGTTTGGAGAATCGAGAGTTCTCATCTTCAGCAATAGCCCTAAGACGAAAACTCTCAAGTGATTTAGTGAGAGTGGGTGAGTACCCATATCTCCCCTTGGTGAATTCATCCAAGATTCATAGGAAAAATTAGCAGTTGTAGTCGTAGTTCAGTTTTGGAGGGCTAGTGCAGTATTGAAGAAAATTCTTGAGGCCAAATTTTCCATCTCAGCTATATTAGTAGTTTCAACTTGTAAGCTCCACTTTATCTATTATAATAAAAGCTAAGATTATTTCTATTGCTGCACTCTATTTTTGACATTTTACATGGAAATGCTATGTTAAATGAATAAAATTTTTATATGTTCACTTTTGTTGAGTTAAATTCCAAGAACATGTCGAGTTTTTCAGTTTGGGATATTATAGTGGTATCAGAGCATGATTTTGGCCAACTGTGGGTTAAAATCAAAGTTTATCATATTGCCATATTATTTCTAAAGAATAAATGAGCGAAGTTCATGGGTTAATTTTTTTAATCTATTTGCCCAAGGTTTTTCTGAGATTTCTCTCATTTGAGCCGATGATTTTGCATTGAATTTACAAGATTGAAGAGTTGGAGCATTGTGGTATAGAATTATCTTATTTGGAGCAGTGTGCAGAGCTGGGAAAACTAGGAAACTCACACTAAATTGGGGCTTTCTAGAGTAGCTAGAATCTACCCACGATTTTTCTTGGTTTTATTAAAGGATTTTGTAGTTAAAATTTCAGATGTTTCCTAGCAGTATTCAAGTTGGAAATCAACAATTCTTCAGCAGAGCATTTTATGGGAAAACTAGATAATTCAGTCCACTTGGTGGGTTTGACCTTGGCTTGGAGTTAAGCCAAATAGTTTATGGGTTTTTATAGGTTTGGTGTCAAGAGCCTCATATTAAAATTTTAGAATTTTTGGAGCAGTATTGAGGGAAAAAATATGAGTTCATCTTAATGACGAGCCTCGATATTACACCAAGAATGTTGCAACTCCCAAGGCTACCGACTTTAATTATCAACCCGAGGTTCGTACAAACTTAAGAGGTATAGGAAATATATGTGCGACATACAATGTGTCCTTCCTTTGTTGTCATGATGTAATGGATTGCATGTACTAAAGCCAAATCCTAATCTAATTGCAGAAAATGAATTGTTCAAAATGGAACCTTAACCTATTGAAAGAAAGAAAGTACAAGGAAAGAGACTGGAATCAAATGCTAAACATACCATTTTCTAACTAACTTATAATAGGGTTTGCTTCAAAATAATGCTAAGTTAACATGTATGTAATCCTACTGTCCTGAGTATGTAGACTTCAAACCATCAAACCTTCTACTGTTGTGCATGTAAATGAATAAAATAAATTTGTTTTTCTTTTTGTCTTTTTCCATGTGAGTGTGAAAGCTAATCTATTTTGGTGATGTGTCAGGTGGCTTGGAGATGATGGTGGATGGTTGCAAGACTTGGAAGACCCTTAGGTGCCATTGTGTGGCTTCCTGGAGGTTTTCCGTCAATTTGGCCTCAAAATAGGCCACTACAGGAAAACCTACAGGATGTACTAAAAACCTACAGGATCCCCTGAAAATCTACAGGATACAATCGAGAGCAAAAGGATGGATGTTGAAGGTGATGGAAAGCTTAGGGAAGGTGGTTGGTGGATATAATGAGGCAAGGGAGTGCCTAGGACCACTTCAGAACTCAATACCAAAGTTGGGAGATGGATGGATTTGCTCAAAAAATTTGGAGAAGTTTCCTCGTGAAATGATGAAATTAGTGAGGGTTTAATGACCAAGAAAATCAAATCAAAATTGGATGGGAAATTTTTTTATTATTAAATATTATACCTTAGTTCCCTATTCCAAGTGGGATCACTCAAAAATACCTCTGTTAACCCATGTCAAAAAAATAAGAAAACATTACTGGTCGAAAATCTAGAAATTCGAGAACTAGTGAGCTAGTAAATCTAAAAAATCCCTAACCAAATCAAGTGAGAATGCAATGGGGTAATTTTTGTTATGAACTAGAATTTATTTTTGATCTAATGCAAGTGGAGCCAACACGATTGAATCTTGTTAGCATGCTCTAAAAAATAGCATAAATTTGTTGTTCTTTTCTAAAAAGGAGGTCCAACAATCTAGATTTGGGAATAAGAAGACTAATCCAAACAACTCAATGATTACTATGAACTTCCAAATATTTTCCAAGGATGAAATAATGCTTGTGATCCTGCAAAAGAACTTTCATCAACCATTTAACTCAATCCTACAACAAGAAATCATTAATACTAAATGCAGAAATAGAAAGAAATAAAAACTAGAGATGCATGTGAATAAGAAATGAAAAGAAGGAAAGAAAATGATACAAAAGGGCTTTGAGGTTCCTGGGATGGCCAAGCCCAAGGAAACTCAGAGACCTATGGAGGAGAACAAGATTTAGAAGCTGGACATGACACCAATCTTCATTATTTCATCAGTACAATTACATCCTTGCAAGAGAATACAATGGAGCTGCAAAAATACAAGCTCTCTCCACAATAACACTAATGAAAAATTATATCTAGAGGCAAATTCGACTTGGTACTTATAAAAAATTATTAAGAATCATTCCCCATGAATGGATGAATCTTTCCCCACCAAAATCCCTTGATTAGTGGATATGGTCCCCAAAACTAGGAATCTACATTAAATGGCAGGGAACACATTCCTAGATTTTCTCAATAATTGGAGGTCCACAATTTGTGCCATAATTCCATAATATCTTGTTGATTTATTATTTATTATTGATCCTCATGTAGAAGGGAACAAGTCCCTAAATTATCTCCTCCTCCAAATCTTCATAATTTGTCCAATATTCTCATAATATTCCACAAAAATAAATAATATTAGGCACAAATATCCAATTATTCATAGACCTTCATAATGAATATATTAAAGTTAAGAATAAATTATCTAATGCAGAAAGAGAGGTTTAATGTGCTGAAGGATGGTCATAGGCCTTAAATTATTGTTTAATTTAGAGGCATGGGCCTTAATTTATCTCTAATTTAGAGGCCCGTCACTTAAACAACACCAACAACATAATTTTAGGGCAGTGCGAATTAATTATTTGGGCCATTTTGTTGGGTCAAAATGATTTTGTTGAGTTGAATTTATCTTGTTGTGCCAAATTTATCTTGTTGTGCCAAATTTATCTTGTTGGACTAAATTTCTCTTTTTGGGTTGAATTATTTTGCAGCAGTTCAATTTGTTTCCTCAATGTTATTAATAAATTTGGTTAGTTTCCCGTTGTGGTATTTTTCAATAAAAAATGTGATTCACCGTCTCTCCAATTTTGTTGGAATTTATTAAAATTTTGCAAAATTACTTATGTATATTTTATGAAGAAATTTGATTTTTTGAGGCCATATTATTGTTCCATTTATCAAAGTCAAGTTTATCTATTGGGGCCAAGTTTATTTGTTTGGCTTAGTTTATTGGTCAAAGCCTAGTTTATTTTCTGGAGCCAAATTTATCTATTGGGGTCATGTTTATTTGTTGAGAAGAGTTTATTTTCTGGAATCCAATTTATTTTCTAGAGCCAGATTTATCTATTGGGGCTAATTTTGTTTTCCATAGATAAATTCATTTATTGAAATATGAATTTATCTATTGTACTGAGATTATCCATTAGGGTCGAGTTCTCCTTGAGGGTTGAGTTACTTCTTGAGACAAGTGTTATCATTTCTTAAGGTCGAGTCATACTATCATATTATTGGAGTTGTGCCATATTCCTCGAACTCATTTAAGAATTTTCATCCTCTCAAGTATTTTCCTCTCATATTTATTTATGTTACAAGTGTTTCCACTTTATCTGCAAAGTGTTTAAGAAAAGTATTGCTTGCTAACTATTTGTTAAAAGTTCTCAAAGATAGTTTTTAATATTTGGAGAGTTAGTGAGATAGTATAGTGAGTTTACATGAGGTATTCATATCATATTTGGACCTCTATGTAATTTTTGAGTGTAACTTGCGAGGGGTGAGTATGTCTTGGTGTGAAAGGTCTATGTATTGAGTTAGTTGGTGTAACAATCTTGGGTTAAAAATCCATGTAAGAAATTTAATAAAGGCCAAATACGACCAAGGTCATGGGACACGTATTCCAAGTTGAATGTTGAGAAAAACATCCTAATGTGGGTATTCATTTGGTTGTTATGGCTAAATGAAAATGGAAAAGGAAATGGAAAAGGAATTTGAAAAGGAAAGAGGCATGATTTGGAATTTATTTATGAAAATAATGGAAAATAGGAGAAAAGGACTGTGAAATATCATAGGTTTCATGTGAGGAGGAAAATGAAGGAAAAATAATGGAAAATGAAGAAAATAGAGGCCTCATTGATAAAAAGTCTTATGTCACTATTCTCTCTACTCTCTCATACGCTTGCACACTTAGAGAATTCTTGGAGCACTCTAGCATTGGAGAAAGGAAAGCAAAGGAAGGAAAATGAAGCAAAAGAGAATCAAAGATTGATTTAGGAAGAGCTGGATCAAGCAACCACAACGAGATTACTTGCAGGTATCAAGTTACATGTATGATTTCCTTTCTAGTTTTGGTATGCATGGTATATGCATGTGTATATTCGGTTCTCTTGTTGTCATTGACATGGGTTTTTCTAGGTGTGACTGTGGTTTTCAGTCTTGCCTTTCCGTTTATGGATAGCCATAGTGTGATGGGGTTATTTTACTTGGTTGATTTGGATTTCTGGATGGTTTCGAAACTAAGTGGGGTGGTCTCAGGAAAATTTCCAAAGGAATAGGAATACCTTGACTGGTAATGACGGGATACACAGTAAGCCTAAGGGCAGAGACAAGAAAATTCCTCATAGTTTAGGTGGAGAGATTCGAAGGCATCCATGCTTGTTTAGGGGATATTGATCCCTTGACTAGTATATGGCAGGATTGCAGTAAATCTTGATACTATATGTTTATTTTTTTGCCTAGGAATCCCTTGACTGCTAATAGATGGATACATGGTAAAGCCTAAAGAAGCTTAGGTTGGTTTTATTGTGAACCCCACATTCATGCTTGGAATATGGGATGGGAGTGATTGGTTGAAAGAAATATCTGGTACAACCCAATCTATCGTTGGGTGGTATGTGGAATTCCCTACCTTTGTTGGATTTTTCATATGTTAATAAGAGCTCTTTTCCTCTTGTATTTCAGGAGCATTTATACTTGTTATTATGTGTCTTTAATGGATGTTCTATCATCGATATTTCTATGGTTATATGTTGGTTATAGGCATGGTTTTATGAAAAACTTTAGTTATAGCTCTCATCATATTTTGATTAGTAAATGAATGAATAATGAATGTATGACCTCATAGATGATAATGCAACTATTATGAGAGGGCATCAAAGCTTCTTGACGATTCTAAGATAAGTATGAAAACCCGATGCTTAGATGTGTATTTATAACATGTACATTAAATGTTCATGATGTGTTTGACATAATGTTTGTCATTGTCAGGCCTTGTTAGGTCAGGTTCTTGTCTAAGTTTTGTATGGAAGGCCTTGTCCCCATGTCATTTATCATTTAAGGATTTTCATTAATTTTTGGGCAGAGGTATGGATCCTAGGCCAAAAAAAGTGGCTTAGATATCGTAGTCCCTGACATAGAAATGAGAAAACAAAACTGCAGTTGCTCCCTTGCAGGCTTGTGTATGTGACTGGAGGGCTACAGTCAAAATCAGACATTGTTATGCGAATGTCCAGGGGTCCAAATCCATGAAAAATAGGCTTAACTTAGGGTTTGCACAGCAAGAAGGGTGGTTTAGCCTTTGGGGGTCTTGTAGCACCTGCGAGAGGTCAATAAGGTTTGGTTTTGTCGATTCCACTTCCTTAAGGTGATCTAGGAGGTTGAATCATATTATAGTAACTCTTCATCACATATTTACCCCAGTGAACTGGTAAGCATAGGTAAATGTGGAAGGAGGGTGTTACATATTGGTATTAGAGCATGGTTCAACCCTTGGACTGGATGGGAAAAATGCATTTTTCATAGATACATGTTAGTTTCACATGTGTTCATTATGCTTGTGGTATATGTGCTCGTTTTTTATGCATGGTGGTGGTCGTTGTTACATTTGCATTGTCATGTGGAAGTTGATGCTGTTGTTGTTGGAATGTGGTTGCGAGCGCATGTCAGTTATGAATTGGTTATGCATGTCAGTGTCTATATGTTGTTATGCATGTATTTGCATGGTTATGGTTGTCACGAATGAGGTCATGCTATGTAGTTGGTATTTCATGCATGGTAAGTGGATAATGGTTGATATGATGTTGATATATTGTTACGATTATGATTATACATGTATCGTGCTAATTTGGTTGATCTTGCAGATGAGATATCCTCCCCTTAACTATACTGAGGTATGTTGATTATGCTTATATTTTGGTTTAGTTGACATGACATACTTACAGGAAGAAGTTCAAACATGACTAGCAAGATGGTAGACTATAGTTCACATGACTCTCCCTACCAATCAAATGAGCAATATGGTGATGAGTACTCCCCTCACATAGAAGGCACTTTGAGAAGTTTGAAGGAAAAAATAGTAAGTTTCAAAGAAGAAAATGACAAGCTCATTCGGTCATAGGAGAGACTTGCCAGAACATAGGAGAAACAAGCAGAGGTCAATGCAATTATTCTTCAGAATTTGTCAAACTTGCAGAGACATGGACAACCATAGGTCAATTATGAGCAGGAGGAAAGGACGAATGGGGAATATGGTAAAAAGTATCATGGTGGTCAGAAGTTAGATAGAAAGTACATGATTAGAGATGGAAGGTTCTTGGATACACTAGATAGGAGAGGTGATGGAATATGTTCTATTCTAGCTCTGGTTCAAACAGGTATCATGGTCATCATTGCTATCATCCTTACGGGAGGAGTGTCAGGGGATATTTTTCGGATGAATTCGAGAAAGCCAAGCCACCTACCTTTGATGGAGATTTGAAGAAGCTGAAATATGCAGAGGCATTGTTGCTTGGGACGAAGAAGTTCTTTGAGATACATAATTACACATAGAACATGAAGGCCAAATAGTTATCTTTAGTCTCAAATGGAAAGAAGACATCTGGTGGGAAGATGTGAAGTGGGTTAGGGACATTGAAACAAAGGATATGAATTGGCATGAATTCAAGAGACTCTTAAGGAAGAAACATTTCACATCTTGAAAATGAACCACTATTGCTGGTTCAAAACGTTGATCAGAAAGAAACCTAATGTGATGTATCCGAAAGATCTACATAATGAAGAAACATTTGTCAGAGAGGTAGTATGATAATAAAGAAACAGATTTCTATGATCTAAAATTGATGACATATGAGGACTATATGACCAGGTTTTTGGAGTTATTGAGGTATGTACCATATCTTAAGGATGAGAAGGCCAAGGTTCAAATAATTTTCAATGGATTACCATTAGAATTTAAATATCGGATTGAGTATGATGACCTTAAGTCACTTGAAGAAGTCATTGGGAAGTTGAAGGACTATTATGAGCAATCAAAGTGTAAGAAAAAATCTCAGCAAGGTTGGAAAGAAAAATACAAGAATAAAGGTAAATGGAAGCTAAAGCGAACATGACCCCGAGATGTGGGTGAGAAAGAGAATGTTGTTCCTCACAAGAAGTTTAATGTATTTGGATAAGGTCATGGGTCACAAATTGGAGGGTAGCAAAATAAAGGTGATGTTAAGGGACAATTGCAATGTTGGATATGTGGCAAGGAGCATCTCAAGAGGGAATTTTCATCGTATCAAGGTGGTAGGCCTCAAATTTACAGTACATAAGAAGCACAAACAATAGGGGATGTCGTATAGGGCATTCCTTGGATCTATGCAACATTGGATAAGAGGTATGCAGATCACCAAACATCTATTATTGAGATGGATGGTAAGCTTTGTGATCAGGTTGTTTCTATTTTGATTGACCTTGTATCTAATTATAGTTATGTTAATCCTGATGTGGATGAGTGTGGTTTGAGAAAGAAGTGCATGTAGAGACTTCGTTAGGGAAGTTAGCTACAGGTACAAAGAATAGAGTTCATCGTTGGGTAAGAGCTTGTGCATTTGAGTTGAATGGTATTCCTACACCAGTGCACTTGCATTGGGATCATACAATATGCTTTTGGGTATGGATTGGTTGTATCTTCACATAACTAAGGTGGTTTGTTATGAGAAATCTATTGAGTGCTTGGATGATAATGGAGAAAAAAGAATCTTGCAGGGTAAGAAGAAGACTACATCATTTAGAATGGTTACATATATGTAGGAAAAGCGCAGTCACAGGAAAGGGTGTGTGTTATCTGTAGTGCATATTTCTAGTGAAAAAGATAAGGATGTTGAGGATGAAGAGGTCTTGAAAAGGTACCCAATTTTAAAACAATTACAGGATGTATTTCCAAAAAATATTTCAAGATTTCCTCCTCATAGAGAAGTGGAATTTTCTATTGAGTTGGTACCAGGGGAAACACCAGCATCAAAGGAACCTTACAGGATGAGCAATCTAGAGTTAGTGGAATTGAAATTGTAACTGAAGGAAATTCATGTCAAGGGATACATTAGACCAATTATGTCGCGTTGGGGTGCACCAGTGTTGTTCGTAAAGAGGAAGGATTGTACTCTCAGGTTTTTCATCGATTACAGGCAGTTGAAAAAGGTAACCATCAAGAATAGGTATCTATTGCTGAGGATTGATGACTTGTTTGACTAGTTGAAGGGAATAGAAATTTTCTCGAAGATTGATTTGAGATCATGATATCATCAGGTATGCATCAAAGATGAGGATATTTACAAGACTACTTTCTAGACCAGGTATGGGCATTATGAGTTTGTTATAGTTCCATTTGGTTTGACTAATGCTCCAACTACTTTTATGTGCTTTATTAATAGTGTGTTGCATCCTTATCTGGAAAAGTTTGTTATTGTAT
>APFE031654096.1:48388-71235 GCA_000404065.3 Pinus taeda
ATTAGTTTCTTTTTTGAGGGAATTATTTTGGATCAAATTATATATATTACCAAATAATATATTTGAATATATTCAATCTCGAGAGTTAGCTCAATTGGTTGAGGTCCCATCGCTAAAAACACCTTATTATTTGAGGTCATGGGGTCAATTCTCTTCGACATTATCAGAGTTAGGCTCTTCTACTAAGTTAGCAGGAAGTGACTCATTCGGTTGGATTTACCTGGATATTTCCTTGGAAAAATAATAATAATATTTGAGTATAGAAAGTGGATTGGGCTAGTTTATTGACTAATTGATGATAAAAAAAAGTTAACAAAATCTAATTCCAAGTTTTAATAATACGAAAATTGATTTTGCTTATAAACTTTATCTTGGGTAAAATTGTGCTTATTGGCCAATGTGGAATTTGGGTGTTAAGATTGGTTTGGATTGTGTTTTTATATTTACAAATCATGATAGAGCAGACAAATTCCAATTCTAAATTTTCAAAGTACAAAAACATGGTGAGATCTACTCTAGGCCAACCTATGCATATAGGTGAAATGACCTATCTAAAAACAATGATTGGCTCATAAATGTTTATTAAGCTCATTGATCATCATGCAACTAGGAGAATTCAATTCCAAGGTACATGTAACTATTAAAAAATCTTGCTAAAATGTTAAGTTTCTTATTCATGGTTAATTTTTTTATTTTTAAAAAGCATCAAAAATCCATCCTAGAACAAGTGGTTGGAAATCCCTCTATGTCTACTACACATTGACTTTGATGACAAATCATTTCAATTTTATATGCAGGAGATAAAGTACTATGAATCTCAATGATCAAGAAGGCACATGCTTTTAATGGTTATTTTGGGAATTATTCTATACAAACTCAAGTGAACAATTCTCTCGTGCCATTCCACTAATTGAGAAAACATTTTATGAGCTTGTTGATATGGTCAAGGGACACATATGACATCGTTTATTTGGTACCATGTAGAGCAAACATGAAGCCTGAAATTTATAGACATAGACCACATTCACATGTTTGTTTATCAACTTTTAATATCTAAAATCTAGAGTGGAAACATGATTTTCTAATTATGGGCATGAGGATCATTTGTCTTAGTTTTTAGGAGCAAAAATGCATTATTGTGCAAGAACATTACAAATGTAATTTTTATGAGAAAATTCTTTCTCAAATTTACATTAATAAATTCTCTATATTCACTCTACTATTATAGAAAATTTTCAAAAAAAATATAATCTCTACTATTATAAAAATTCTTAAAAAAAATATAATCTTCATGAAACTAGCATATGCCTAAACTTTCACTATCTTAAATTAATGGTAGTTCCTAGTATGAACAAATAAAATTTGCATTGTCTTTTCTCCTCCATAATTCACATATTACATAATCTTATATGATTTTGAGCTCTATTAACATTGTCTCAACAGTAGGAAGACCCTTATGGAACGGGTGCCACATTCTAGAGTCCAAAAGTGAGAAATTTGATCAAACTTAGAAATCGAAAAATGTGTTGGCAATGATTAAGATGAACATCACATGGTTAATATGGACAACTTGCATTACATTGATAAAAATAGATGAACTAGCATGATGGCCTTAGAGTGACCAAAAGCAGAGAGAAATGCAGAAGATTTAATATACTATTAATGACCACAATTCACCAACTCAAATAAATCAAGGAACCACATCATCTCACAACATTATGATGAGAGGGGAATGCCACGTAAGTGTTCTTTGTGTCCTTGTATCATTTCTCGTTCAACCATGAATACAAAATCAACTAAGGGCTTGCTAGAGCAAAAATATAGACGTAACCCATATGTTTTAAATGATGGCTAAGGAATAAGATAGTTTAAAGTATAAAGTAATTGGTATAACTTGAGTGGTAGAGAGCAAAAAATGTTTACATATGTTTTAAATGATGGGTAAGAAATAAGATAATGTAAAGTATAAAGTCAATTAAGTGTAACTTGAGTGGTAGAGGAGAAAAAATATTTCTTCCTTTACTAAAGTTCAAATCTCACTTTATAACTTCTTTAATATTTAGTATTAAAATAACCAAAATCGTAAAAATAAAAATAAAATAAATTAGTTAATCAATCAAATAAAAAATAATCAAACGTATAAACATATATGGGGCATGAACTTTAGTGAGTATGTGGGCCATAAAGTATGAAATCTTTCGAGGATGGAAACAAACTTATATATTTGAAATAAAATGGATGCATGCACCAAATGTGAATGTGGGGTGAACTTTTATAGCAGATTTGACTTTAGAATAAATGCGAGCCAAGATCAAAATATTAATGTTTTCCATTTGTGATTTTACATCACTTAATTCTTGTAATGCACTTTATAATGTGACATGACATTATAAAAGGTGGTGTGAGTTTTAAATGATAATGAAAAAACACACTAAGTTTTATAAGAGTTAAAATGAGGCTGTGAGACAAAACATGGCAAAAAAGGCATATGAGCTTGAATGTATTTTTTTCACCAATAACGATACATTATAAATACATTAATATTATCTTTCAAGATGGTTCATCTATCTTGGACACACAATTATTTTGGTTGAGTGAATATCTCAACTACACACCAATCTAGGAGCCTAACTAGTTGGAGAGAATCTCTCAACCAACTAGATCTCAACCAACTCCTAACTAATAGGAACAAACTCATTCTAGAATTAATGACAAGTAGAAATTATTCCAAGATTAATAATTTATTATTTTGGACTTATTGATTATTTTATGTGAGTGCGAGGCTAACATTCCCCCCCCAAATCATAAGTCCAAAGTAAGAACTTGGTACCATCTCCAAGTCTTCATGTTGAAACTGTTGACTTGTTCCTCAATGAAGAACTACTTGAAAAAACCACCAAAACTGGATGCTGAAAAACCCAATGTGAAGAGAGCAAACCAAAAGAAGTGAATCAGATGCAAGTCTAATACAATTATGAAAATTCTTGACAACTCAATCAAATGGCAAGCTGTAATCCAAAAGGATCCATCTATCCTTTGCTTGGTTCAATGATCATCCAAGTGAACAAAGGAATGTCCACAAATGCTCTCAATCAACATCTCAATCACTTTCCCACTGGAAAATTTCGATGCCCATTGGAAAAATTTGTTTTTGTCGAAAACTTTCAATATGATGACTATCAATTCCCCCCTTTGTCAGCTGAAAGGAGAGACTATAACCATATGCATTTGTTTTGAACTCCCCTTTCTAAACACATGAGAGTACCATATTCATTTGATTGTTGGTTGCAATATCTGAGATTGAATTCTACGGTAAAACTTATATAATCATTTGACAATAGATGACAACTCCTAAGGATCAATCCATGCATAATTGATCTTCAATCTAGTTGGTTGGTTTTGTTTGCAACATCTTTCTGATGAGCGATTTTTCTTTTCCCAATGGTGATAACAATGGAGATAAAAAGAATGATCTTCCATATGACCTAATCTTTGAAAATGTTGGCATTTTGGACTTTCGTCAACTTTCCCATTGCTTTCTCATGTTACTTGATCAATAAATCCTCCATTGATAAATTTGATTGGTTTTGAATAATCAGAAATATGCAAACTGTTGTCATCTTTGTCATATCCTAAACCACGTTGATTCTGGTTACATTAGATTTCCTCCCACGGTTTGATGATTGGATTGGAACAAGAAAAATGAACTTTATTATGTACAACTTCGACACTTGAAATTGTATCACTGAGTGGCTTGGAATCAACATGTGAAGTTGTATTGTTGAATGGCATAGAAACACGACTCTTCTATTGTAGCTTATCATGTTATAGATGTGATTCGAGTTGGAGAAACTCAACGGTCTCATGTGCATAATGTAGTTGCCTTCTAATATAAAAAAGAATGACTTTAATGATTTTCACCATGTCTTTAACGGTGAATAGTATCAGATTGTTCAAAAATTCTAACAATTGAATGCTTTACTCCATTTGAACTTGCTCACTTGAATTCACACTTGTTTGCTTTTAACACTTACTTGATTTATCGAATTCACTCACTTGAACTTGTTTACTTAAACTTTCTTTCTTGAATTTCACGCTCGCTTGATCTTAAAGTTATACTTTGCTTTATTTCACTCACTTGATTTGAAAAATTTAGACTGTCGACTACTACCAAATTTAGAGTGTCGACTATTACCAATCCTCTATATATTTACAACCTTCCATATGCAAGTGGTTGGATTTTGGAGAGTGATTTTACCCTTATGTTGTTGTCATGAGAGGTTTCATTTCATGCATTTAGGGTTATTGGAGGTTCACATTGTCACAAAGAAATGACAATTAAACCTTGGAGGATCTCTTCTACAAGATCAACACCTATTAATGGTTGTAAACTCCTTCCATTTATATTAATGAAAATAGTTCTCTGTTTTCCTATACGTGATGTTGTTATTTCATATAGTTCAATACCAAGTCGATCTATTGAATGAAGTTTTCAGATGGTATTGCATAGATCTCGTAGTTTCTTGGCTTGTCTTATTTGACTATGCATGTGCTAATTTTGGCAACCAGAGATGGAATTGGTGTATTCAAGCTAAAGAAGGAGTGAAGCCTTCGATGGATTCTAGGTAGGCTTCATACCATCATCTATTTACTTTAAGGAAAACATTGGGTTCCTTGTCTATCTAATGTTCTAGGTTAGTCACTTGACCAAGGGGAGATACTTTTGTTCGCAATCGCAAATCCTGTATAACAAATTGGCGAACATAATGGGGAAATGTATATTCCCTTGGTGGTTCCTTTTTCCATTATGTTTTATTACCTCCTTGATAGACCTTTGCTGCTTTACCTAGACAAGAAAAAACCTAGGAAGTGATTTCATTGAGTCTCTTTTGTAACTTTTGTGCCAGAATCCTCTATTCTTGGACCAACAAACCCCCAGTGCCTCTAACAGAGCCTTTCACCTCACCTGGGCCCACTCTGTACTTGCGTTGCAAGGCACTGGTGCCTCTTCTACACCAGCGTTGGCCCCTATTTTGCACAAAATTTCCCTTTGTTTTGTGTCTCTCTTTGATCAACCTACTTCTAGCCAACTTTCCTTGAGTCTTGAGCGTCTTGCAGTCTCTCTAAAGCATCCATTTGGTTTGCATTTGTGTTTGATTTCCTTTGGTAAGAAATGGTTTTCATTTTTCTTTGTTCTTATCACTTGGTCACTTGTAAAATGATTTTTTTTTTGGTCATTAGTCACTTGGATGAATTTTTGTTTCAATCCTGATTTTGAAAAGTGCATTTGAATCAGTGATTAAACATTTGCATCTTAGTTTTCTTCATTTTGAAAATTAAGTGTGTTGAAAATAAAAATTTTGTAATGGCATTTAGGGTTTTGTATGTGCATTGATATAGGAACAATTGCAATGAAATGGAAATTTCATCTTATCTTGTTTGATGCATGTTGTGTGCTGCATACTGATTGTTTCTTCCCTTCCTTAGCTAGATTTTCATTAAAAGAGAAAGATTTCTATTTTGTCATGCTATATTTGGATTTTAGGATATTCAGTTAACATTTGTGGTGAGACCAAAACTAAAGCTTAATCAAAGATAAATAGTAAAATTCATTGAATCAACCTAAGGAACATTTATAACATTAATGCAAACACATAGAGGTCTAGGTTGGAGACGTGTTCGAGTGTCATTAAATGTAGGAGTTGTCATTGTTTGCCAGCATTGCATCCCGTGGGTGAAATCTCGTTCCATGTATGTGAGTGTATAAGATCATTCTCTGCATACCTTTGGGTATAGTGGATGGTGCTCCATGCACGTAAAGTATATGGGAATGCTCTTGTCGAACGATTACACATTAGACAACACTACTATGGACTGCACTCCCACGTATTATCAAGTATATTTTGGGAGTCCCTTATAGGTTGCTATCTATACATAGGTAGATGAGTCTATCACCTTGTATACTGTGATACATCGAACACAACATTCAGGGAGATTGGATGTCGTACGTTAAGTCCTTCGTTCACTAAGGTGTATATTGCAGTTCACGGTTTCTTGGTAATCCTTTATGCCTAGATTACCCTCTTTTTGATTTATTCCTTTTTGTTTTAATAAAATCTATTATCCAATGTGGAAGAATGAAATCCCCCACCCTGTCATTCGCGTAGAATACAAAACAAGCCTCCTCTTCCACCAGAGGCTACTCTTGTCTATTGTCAAAAGTATAAGAATATGAAAACTACTGAATTGAGAACTTTGAGAACTACTTCTGGCCCTCCTCGTGATATTGATATGGCAAAATCATCTATCCCTTTGAGTTCTGAGCATGAGATTACATCTACTCTTGACGATGACACTGACACAATCGAAACAGAAGTCCCTGAAACCTTGCTACCTAAGGTCATTGAACCTGACCTTCCTAAGTCAGACACTTTGATTCCTAAGGTTTTTGAACCTGAGGAGCCTCAACCATCTTCACCTGTTACTTCAAGACCTTCCTACTCTATTCCCTTATCTTAGATAGAATCTATATATATTGGACCCAATGGTGAATCTCTTCCACATGGACTTGCAAGTATTGAAGAGATACCACAAGAAGAACCTGATCATTCTACTCATGTTCATTAGGAAGGACTTCATTTTTATTATATATATCCTCTTCTACCTTTTCAAACTCCGACACAAACTCCTTTTCCTAATTCTTTGGACTTACTCGTAGATCTCTTGCAACAATCCTCATTGGGATTGTTAACCATGAATGGAATTTATACAACCTCTCATATTGTGTCCGCCACCATGGTTAAGACATTGAATGTTGCTTCCTCATATATGTTTTAGACATCACTAGAAATACATTTGTATGGTGGCTCGTTCGTTCCACCTGGTTATTTGTCTTTATTTAGTACCTTTTATGGTGCATCTTCCAGTCCTTGGACCCCTCCCATGTCATCTAATTCAAGAATAATATCTGGTACTTCTCTTATGAGTGCCTCACAATGTTCTTCTTTTCCTCCCTCTACACCCACGATGGAGCAGAAGGTTGGCCCTTATTTTAGTGGGAAAGTCTACCTTCAACAACCTAACTCTTCTTATGTTGGGTACCCTCAATTTGGATCACAGTTGCCTCCATCATCCCCTCCCCCTATGGCAGGGGGCAAACCTGTTGTTGATATACCTCAAATTGGTAAGCAACCTTATTATTACCCATTCAACCTAGTTCATTTTGGGACTAATTGTTGAATCCTCAACCTACTCCATCTTTGTCTCAAAATCTTATCCATCCATCAGTGCCATCAAATACATGTGAGCCAACCTTTACAGGTTGTTGTTCCATCACAACCTTTTCCCTCTGTATCTGACACTTCCTAGGTTCTGCTTACCCAACCTGTACAAGGTACCTTACATTCTCAACTACTTGGACAAGGTACTCCTCAAGTTTTGATAGGTCATATTATTCATAGTATGGCACAGTCCCAATTGAACCCACCTTACCATGGGGTAACGAAAATCCCCATCAGGAAACAATATGAATCGTATCAAGGCATTCCTCCAGTGTCGTTTCAAGGCTAGGAAGCCCAAAACCAACCATTCTAGCAATGTTATTGTCATCTTGGGGTTGGACAACAAGGTCACTTGTATATTGGTTATCAAAATCCTCCCTATTCTGGTACCCATATTCCTTATTATTAGAACCCTCCTTATCCAGGGATGCAAGTACCTATTGCTCAATATATTCCTTAGTTTATGGAATCATTATTAGTTCCTACCAAGACAAAACTCTAACAATGGATTTTTGTGTTGATCACTATTAGTTTAGCATTGGCTAATGCAAATTATAATGTCTAGCTTTGAATAATACATATTTATTTTTCAATATTATTTAAAAAATAATTGTCAAACATTTGATTGGACCATAACTTGAAGGTCTTATTGCAACCTTTGACAATATAATGCCATGTGTGTAATTGCCTTACATATTTAATTCCATAATTTATGGATATGGTTGCAATATTAGTGAATGATTTTTAGATCTTTGAATAATAATTTTTTATTCTTAGTTTTTGTAGGAAAATCATCCAAAAATAAAATCCTTGAAAACAACTTACACTTAGGTAAATAACATATTTATCATCAATTACTTCCCACCATAATTTAAGCAGGTCTTTTTATAACAATTGGATAGGAAAAAGATGTGAATAAATATACTTACCAGTGGTTACTTCTCACCATCATTTATGTTTTCCTCAACACTTATGTAGGAGTAAAACTATAAATGTGTAGACTTACTAGTGGTTACTAACCACCAACATTTATGCAAGTTTTTATTCCCAAGCAAGCAATTTACTTATCTAATTCACATCTAAATTTATTAGTTCTCTGGACCACTGTTTCATTTACAGGCACTACCACACCTCCTCCATACTATATTACTTTTAACATTTTATAATTTTTTAATTGAGCCAACATATAAATGTTAAATATTATGTTTACAAACATTATGTCTACACATACCCCCCTATACTTATACTAGGCTGTAGAGCACCTCTAAGTGCAAAAATAATAGTACTTATTTAAAAAATAAATCAATGTAAACTGCAAAATTAAATTAAAAGAGGTTTACATCTTAAGATATTTCATCCCTCGTAGATCCATAGTTAAGATCTAGGCTGGTTTAATTCCCCTTTCTAAATAGGTTATATCCCACCTAAATACCATGTGTTCTCATAAACCTAGAGATCAAAAACCACCGGTAATAATTTATAAAAATTAATAAAATTAATATAATTTTTTTTTGACCAAGTTAAAATATATACATTACACTGCATTACAAAATCACTACCATACCGAGTTAGAGAACACCTCTCGGTGCAACAATAAATTAAAAAATAATAATATTTATCTAACAAATAAAAAATTAAATTTGTAAAATCTTGTAGTTAAATATGGCATCAATAATAATTTCAAAAAGAATATGACTTATAGTACATATTAATTATGAAAAATATAATAAATCCTCCAAACAAGAACTTTTAGCACTCAAAACCTTAAATCAAAACCCTGATATTGTAGTCCTCAAATATATTATTTGGTAATATATATAATTTGATCCAAAATGACTCCCTAAAAAAAACTAATGTGGAAGAGTAAGTTTTTTTGAATTACTAAAGAAAAAATACATTAATACTTAATTACACATTTTCTCTTCTATTAAAAAATATTGAATATAAAAATCATATTAAGAATGATATATTTATAGAATGTATATGTATTTTCAAATTTATATCTTATTATTATTATTATTTTTCCAAACATGATTTATTATCATTGTTTTGAGGCTTCTGCGATTAGTGCTTTGTGTGTAGTTTTCTTCCAGAGTTCTCACATCCATAATTGTTTGAATCGACGTTTCGAGCCATCCACCGTGACTCCTCATCAGGGAAATAACATCCTTGAAAATAACTTACACTTAGGTAAATAACATAATTATCATCAATTACTTCCCACCATAATTTAAGCAAGTCTTTTCATAAAAAATGGATAGGAACAAGATGTGAATAAATATACTTACCAATGGTTACTTCCCACCATCATTTATGTTTTCCTCAACACTTATGTAGGAGTAAAACTATAAATGCATAGACTTACTAGTGGTTACTAACCACCAAAATTTATGCAAGTTTTTCTTCCCAAACAAGAAATTTACGTATCTAATTCACATCTAAATTTATTAGTTCTATGGACCATTGTTTCATTTACGGGCACTACCAGACCTCCCCCATACTATATTACTTTTAACGTTTTATAATTTTTTAATTGAGCCAACATATAAATGTTAAATATTATGTTTACAAACATTATGCCTACACATACCCCCTATACTTATACTAGGCTGTAGAGCACCTCTAAGCGCAAAAACAATAGTACTTATTTAAAAAATAAATCAATGTAAATTGCAATATTAAATTAAAAGAGGTTTACATCTTAAGAGATTTCATCCCTCGTAGATCCATAGTTAAGATCTAGGCTGGTTTAATTCCCCTTTTTAAATAGGTTATATCCCACCTAAATACCATGGGTTCTCATAAACCTAGAGTTCAAAAACCACCGATAATAATTTATAAAAATTTTATAAAAATTAATAAAATTAATAATTTATTTTTTATTTTTATTTTATTTGACCAAGTTAAAATATATACATTACATTGCATTACAACATCTCTACCATACTCGGCTAGAGAACACCTCTCGGTGGAACAATAAATTAAAAATTATATATATTTATCTAACAAATAAAAAATTAAATTTGTAAAATTTTGTAGTTACATATGGCATCAATTTCAAAATGAATATGACTTATAGTACATATTAATTATGAAAAAATATAATAAATCTTCCAAACAAGAACATTTAGCATTCAAAACCTTAAATCAAAACCCTGATATTGTAGTCCTAAAAGCTAAAACATTAAAACCTCTGGTTGGAAACACTAGTTCCTTTGTCAAAGACTCCACCCACTTCATCAATGAGATCAAAGATCTAAACCTAGATACCAATGACATATTAGTCAGTTTTGATGTTAAATCCCTCTATACCAACATTCCCATAGATGAAGCCATGAAAGTGATCCATAAAATCATGAACTCTGACATAGCCAAATTAATTGAGGTCTATCTCAAATCTACCTTCTTTAGTTTTAAAGGTGAAACTTATGAATAGACATGTGGTGTAGCCATGGGATCCCCTCTATCTCCTATCATTGTCAATCTCTTCATGGAGGATTTTGAAACTAGGGCCATTGAATTTGCCCATTAAAAGCCAAACTTTGGAAAAGGTTTGTCGATGTCACTTTCATTATTTGGCCTCATGGAAAAGAAAAAATTAAACAATTTCCTGCAACACCTAAACAGTCTATCCAATTCTATCAAATTTACCATGGAAATAGAGGAAAATGATAGCCTCCCCTTTCTTGACATCCTAATCAAAAGAAGCAAAGATGGTTCCATATCACACCAAGTATTTCGTAAGAAAACCCACATGGAACATTACCTACATGCCAACTCTCACCGCCATCCATCCCAAAAAATCAGTGTTCTCAACACTCTAGCAACTAGAGCCATTTGTATTTAAGATGAAAATCAATTTGAAGATGAGAATAACCATATTATGAATGTATTTGCAGAGAATGGATACAATAAACACCAAGTGATCAAAGCCTTTAAGAATGCAGAGAATCCTAAAAACAAACAACAACTAGATGATCATTTAGGCAAGGTGCACCTCCCTTATATATTAGGCACAACAGATAAAATTGCAGACATTTTAAAAAAGAACAAAATTAGAACCACTTTCAAACCCATGAACACCATCAGCGGATGCTTAAAATCTGTCAAAGATCCCATCAATCCCAAATGCCACAAAGGAGTTTACATGGTTCCGTGTTCATGCAGAAAAACCTAGATTGGAGAAACTGGTCGATCTATCCATACTAGGATTCAAGAACATGCCACCAACATAAAACATAACTGCTCAAAAACCTCAGCTTTGGCTGAACATTCCAGTAAAACCAATCATCACATCTGCATTGAAAAATCTAGGGTAGTAGCCAAAATTGATCATTATCACCATAGAAAACTGAGAGAAGCCATAGAAATAGGTAAACACCCTAACAACCTCAATCGAGACAAAGGATGGAAAATTAGTGACAATTGGATTCCTACTTTAACATCCTAGAACCCTCTCCCAACTTAACCCTTCCCTGTTACGCTTGACCTCTCACCTCCCTCTCCAACCTCACTTGTCTCTCTCTACACTTTGCACTCGTATTAAACACTTATCCTAGTTTCCAAGTCTTAAAATTTAAATACCAATTTACATTCCAACTAAAAACATAAAATCTTAGATAATTGAAAATTATTAACAAATAATTAAATTAGTTTCTATAATCATTACTAATATTAACATTAATATTAATACTTTTTAGAATTACAATACCAATTCAAATTAACTTAAATTAGAAGTATATATGAGAATTTCATTTAAGAAAATTGATAGGAATCTCAAATACATGTAAATAAATTCTAAACAAATAATTAAATTAGTTTTCATTACTAATATTAACATTAATATTAATTAATAGTAATACTATTCCTCATTTATGCTATCTAAACATATAAACCAATTTCATTTAAGAAAATTAATAGGATTGTTAGTCAAGATTAAAATCAATTCATAGATAATAAATAAAATGAAAATCATTAAATAAAAACTTCCAGGGAACCAACACTATATTAAAAATTAGTATTATAACACTAATAAGATTATTCTTAAAATCAATCTTTAATTTATTTCTAAAACAAGGAACAAAACCAAAATAAAATTATTTTAAAATAACAATAAAAGAATAAAATATAATTATACAATATAAAAATATATTTTCATTGATCAATACAATTGAAAATAATTAAAATCTTATGAATAATTGAATATTTTCATTTAACTCTTTCTATCTTTATTAATAATTAAATTAAATCACATGATAAAAACAATCATGACTAGAGTCGGCTTCCATTCCCTTTACACTCTTCACATATTTTATTCTTTCCATTGAGATCGTCTTACACATCATTGATTCTATCATGATGATGACCACGTGGATGGCGTCGAAACGCTGATTCAAACAATATGGATGCCGAGAACTTCGGAAGAAAAATTACACACAAGCACCATCGCAACAACCTCAAACAATAATAATAATCTGTTGAATATAATTAATAATAATAATAGATATTATTTTGAAAATACATATACATTCTATAAATATATCATTCTTAATATGATTTTTTATATTCAATATTTTTTAATAGAAGAGAAAATGTGTAATTAAGTATTAATGTATTTTTTCTTTAGTAATTTAAAAATACTTACTCTTCCACATTATTTTTTTTAAGGGAATCATTTTGGGTCAAATTATATATACTACCAAATAATATATTTGAGTATATTTAATCTCGAGAGTTAGCTCAATTGGTTGAGGTCCCGTCGCTAAAATCACCTAATTAGTCGAGGTCATGGGGTCAATTCTCCTCGACGTTATCTGGGTTAGGCTCTTCTACTAAGGTAGTGGGAAGTGACCCATTCCGGTGGATTTACCTGGATATTTCCTTGAAAAAATAATAATAATAATTGAGTATAGAAAGTGGATTAGACTAGTTTATTGAATTATTGATGATAAAAAAGTTAACAAAATCTAATTTCAAGTTTTAATAATATGAAAATTGATTTTTCTTATCAACTTTATCATGGGTAAAATTATGCTTTTTGGCCATTGTGGAATTTGGGTGTTAAGATTGGTTTAGATTGTGTTTTTATATTTACAAATCATCATGGAACAAACAAATTCCAATTCTAAATTTTCAAAGTACAAAAACATGGTGAAATCTACTCTAGGCCAACCTATGCATATAGGTGAAATGACCTATCTAAAATCAAGGATCGGCTCATAGATGTTTATTAGGCTCATTGATCATCATGCAAGCAAGATAATTCAATTCCAAGCTACATGTACCATTAAAAAATCTTGCTAAAATGTTAAATTTCCTATTCATTGTCAATTTTTTAATTTTTAAAAAGCATAAAAAATCCATCATAGAACAAGTTGTTGGAAATCTCTCTATGTCTACTACACATTGACTTTGATGAAAAATCATTTTAATTTTATATGTAAGAGATATAGTACTATGAATCTCAATGACCAAGAAAACACATGTTTTTAATGGTTTTTTGGGTCTTCTATGCAAACTCAACTGAACAATTCTCTCGTGCCATTCCACTAATTGAGAAAACATTTTATGAGCTTGTTGATATTGTCAAGGGACACATATCACATTGTTTATTTGGTACCATGCAGAGCACATAGGAAGCATAAATTTTATGGACATGGACCACATTCACATGTTTATTTATAAGTTTTAGTATCTAAAATCTAGAGTCAAGACATAATTTTCTAATTATGGCCATGAGGATCATTTGTCTTAATTTTTAGGAGCTACAATGCATGACCGTGAGAGAACATTACATATATAGTTTTCATGAGAAGATTCTTTTTCAAATTTACATGGATAAATTCTCTATATTCATTCTACTATTATAAAAATTCTTTAGAAAAAATATAATCTTCATGACATTAGCGTATGCCTAAAATTTAACTATCTGAAAATAATGATAGCTCCCAACATTAACAAATAAAATTCGCAACTATATCTTTTCTCTCCCTAAGTCACATATTACATCATATTATATGCTTTTGAACTCTATTAACATTTTCTCAAAAATAGGAAAGCCCCTATTCAATGAGTGCCATGTTCCAACATCCAAAAGTGAGAAATTTCACCAAATTTAGAAATAAAAAAATGTGGTGACAGTGATTAAGATGGACATCCCATGGTTAATATGAACAACCTACATTACATTAATAACATTGATAAAAATAGATGATCAAGCATGATGGCCTTAGAGTCTCCAAAAGAGAGGGAAAGGCAAGAAACTTAATATACCATTAATGGACACAATTCACCTATTCAAGAGGAATGCCACCTAAGTGTTTTTTTGTGAGCTCTCCTTGGTCCTCGTATCATTTCTCATTCAATCATGTATACAAAATCAACTAAGGGTTTCCTATAACAAAAATCTAATAGGCATTATGGTGAAAACTTACCTCACCTATACGTTTTAAACGATGGCTATGGAATAAGATAGTTTAAAGTATAAATTCAATTTTATGTAACTTGAGTGGCAGAAAAGAAAAATTATTTCCTCCTTTATAACTTCTTTGATATTTACAAACTAAAACAAATTATTTAATCAATCAAATTAAAGCAAAAAAAATAAATAATCCAACGTTTAAAACATATATGGTGCATGAACTTTAGTATGTGGGCCATAAAGTATGAAATCTTTCGAGGATGCAACCAGATTGCTCAAATTTATATATTTGAAATAAAGTGGATGCATGCACCAAATGTGAATGTGGGGTGAACTTTTACAGTAGATTTGACTTCAGAATAAGTGCGAGCCAAGATTCTAAGAATATGAATAGCTGTGCTGGGTCCTTCAAGAGATTTCAAAAGATTAATGTTAATTCTAGTAATGCACTTTATAACCTGACATGACATTATGACATTATAAAAGGAGGTGTGAGTTTTAAATAAAATGAGGTTGTGGATTTCGTTTTTATTTATCATAAGGTGTTAGTATAATCATGTATGAAGGATAAAGAAAAACAAATATGCACTTGATATTGTTCAATGACAACTGCATCTACTGACCCCCATTTAGCATGAGCCTTAGCTCATTATTTTATCATTTTGTTTCTTTTTCACTGGGATTTTGTGTTTAGCATAAAATTTAGGTAATCAATGAATCAAATATTGTGGTGGGTGGCTAAGAAAGTTGTTATAATCAAATATCACAAAAATATATTTATACACATTAATTTCAAATTTAAATGAAAATTTGGTAAAAAGCATAATTGACTTGTAATAGGAGTTTTTTTTAATTGCATATAACAAAAGAGTAAAGTAATGATTCATATCGGTGGAGGAAGAAGGATATTCTAAAATAATTTTGGGGTTTACATATCTTTTTTAGTAGTGTAATAGCAAAATTGTTCTTATTATAAAACATACAAAATTTAAATTAGTAGCATAGAAGGGGAGATTAAAATTAAAAATTTTCCTAGAGCATCATTGTTTGAGAAAAAAAAAGTAACCCATCTTCTCGTCTTCTAAAGAAAATTAAATCAAAATAAATAAAATATCAGAGAGACAAAACATAGCAGAAAAGACATATGAGCCTGAATGTATTGTCTTCACAAATAACTATACATTATAAATACGTCAATATTATGTCTCAAGATAGTTCATCTATCTTGGACACACAATCACTTTGGTTGAGTGAATATCTCAACTACACACCAATCTAGGATCCTAACTAGTTGGAGAGAATCGCTCAACCAACTAGATCTCGACCAACTCCTAATTAATAGGAGCAAAATCATTCTAGAAATAATGCCAAGTAGAAATTATTCCAATTTTAATAATTTATTATTTTGGACTTATTGATTGTTTTATATGAGTGTGAGGATAACATTCCCCCCCTCAATCATAAGTCCAAAGTAAGAACTTGGTACCATCTCCATGTTTTGATGCTGAAATTGTTGAGTTGTTCCTCAGTGAAGAACTACCAGAAAAAACCACCAAAACTAGATGCCGAAAAACCCAATGTGAAGAGAGTAAACCAAGAGAAGTGAATCAGATGCAAGTATGATACAATTCTGAAAATTTTTGACAACTCAATCAAATGGCAAACTGTAATGCAAAATTATCCATCTATCCTTTGCATGGTCCAATGACCATCCAAGAGAACAAAAGAATGTCCACAAATGCTCTCAATCAACATCCCAATCGCTTTCCCACTGGAAAATTTCGATGCCCATTGTAAAAATTTGTTGTTGTTGAAAACTTTTAGTATTACATCCATTAATTCCCCCCTTTGTTAGCTAAGAGGAGAGACTATAACCAACTGCATTTGTTTTGAACTCCCATTTCTAAACACATGAGAGTACCATCTTCATTTGATTGTTGGTTGCAATATCTGAGATTGAATTCTGTGGTAAAACCTATATAATCATTTGACTGTAGATGACCACTCCCAAGGATTAATCTATGCATAATTGATCTTTAATCTAGTTGGTTGGTTTTGTTTGCAACATCTTTCTGATGAATGATTTTTCTTTCCACAATGGTGATAGGGATGGAGATCAAAACAATGATCTTCCATATGACCTAATCTTTGACAATGTTGGCATTTTGGCTTTTCGTCAACTTTCCCTTTGCTTTCTCATGTTACTTGATCAGGAAATCCTCCACTGATAAAATTGATTAGTTTTGAATAATCAGGAATATGAAAACTATTGTCATCTTTGTCATATCGTAAACCACGTCGATTTTGGTTACATTAGATTTCCTCCCATGATTTTATGATTGGCTTGGAACAAGAAAGTTGAACTTGATTATGTACAACTTCGACACTTGAAATTGTATCACTAAGTGGCTTGGAATCAACATGTGAAGTTGTATTATTGAATGGCATAGAAACATGACTCTTCTGTTGTAGTTGATCATGTTGTAGCTATGATTCAAGTTGGAGAAACTAAAGGATTTCATGTGCATAATGTTGTTGCCTTTTAATATAGGAAAGAATGACTTTATTGATTTTCACCATGTATTCGATCGGTGGATAATATTATATTGTTCAAAAATTCTAACAGTTGAATGCTTTACTCCATTTGAACTCGCTCGCTTGAATTCACGCTTGTTTTCTTTTAACACTTGCTTGATTTTTCGCATTCGCTTGCTTGAACTTGTTTGCTTAAACTTTCTTTCTTGAATTTCACGCTCGCTTGATCTTAACGTTATAATTTGTTTTACTTCACTCACTTGATTTGACAAATTTAAGGTGTCGACTACTACCGAAAATACACCCAAATTGATAAATAGATAACAAATTCAAATTACTTCTGAACTTCACCATTATACCTCCATTTTTACATTCACTCTTATACCTCCCCTTTTATCATAAATCCTTTTATGTTTGAAATAGAAATTTACAAAAACACCTTTACACATCACCAAGGAATATAAGATATTTTATTACTTTCATGAAAAATTACTAAAATATGTTTCAAAAACTTTAAACTATATACTTGTGCTTAGTTAGAACTTATCAAATAAGGTAAAATTGAGTCTGGTTGATTTTTCGAGCTGGGCGTCTGGGAGCTCTGCAACTTGATCTAGGGTTGGCGCCAGGGTTTTGGCATTGGGCACCATGGCGGGACACATAGGGGGGAGTGCTGCTCCCTCCTACAACCAAGTAGTTACAGACAGAAACAAGGGTGCGGGAACGCAGAGTTTCAAGAAACCTCTAGAGAAGGCAACAAAGGCAAGAAACACAAAAACTTTGGGAAGAAGCAAACCTCATGAACAGGAAGGGGAGCAACAGGAAGCTAGTAAGGAGAAGGGAAAAGGGGGTAGCAATCAAAAACCTACTTCCATAAGGACAACTGGGGTTTGCAAACCCAATTTGAACATCATACCTCGGTTCATCATAAGCGAACCAACACTACAAGCGCATAGGGATCATATGATGGAATATGCAGTCATATGCAAATTCATGGGGATATGGCCGACGGAGAGGGTGTTGAATGTATGGATAAGGAGCCATTGGAAGCCAAAGGGGGAAATACACCTTCATCTGGGATCTAAGGGCTTCTTCATAGTAGTATTCACAAGCCTAGAGGATAAAGACAAAGTGTTCGAAGGAGGACCATATTTATATGCTGTGGCGACCTCTACTTGCGGCTATGGATGATGAAATTTGTCCTAGAACATGAGACATTCACATCGTTATAGGTATGGATCAGACTATACTCCATTCCTCTAGATTATTGGCCACCGAAATCTCTAAAAACAATAGGAAACAAACTGGGTCATTTTCTAAAGATCTCAGATGCGACTCTAAAAGGTAAATATACCTCCTTCGCCCGAATATGTGCGGAAATGGATTTATCTGGAGCACTTTTGGATGCGATAATTTTAGAAGTATATGATGAAGAATGGGTGTAGGCAGTGGACTATGAGCACATCCCATTTAGGTGTCACAAATGCCATGAGCATGGGTATCTATATAGAGACTACCCAATAAACAACATGGAGAGAAATATGAATACCACTATGGATAAAAATCCCAAGGGTTTTACCAAGGTTGGGGGAAAAGGGAAAGGTGGAAGGTGGCCTCAAAAGAAGACCAATGAGGAAAGACAACCGAGCCACAATAGCTTTAAGATCCTAGAAGAAGAAGAAGGAAACAAAGAAACAAACTAGGAAATGGAGAACATTATCACCGAGAAGGAAAAGGATGACAACATGGAAGATATCATAGATAACATCCAACAAAAGGAGGATCTGCTAAGAAGTATGGAGATAATCGTTGGATGGTGTTTCCCTAAGCCGTATTTCTGCCTCTGAGAAATCGGCCCTCCGTTCTTGGGTTTCGTCCATTCCGTCGATCTCCTCACCCTTGGCAGGTCAAGATGTCTCTGGAGATCACTGAATGGTTCCTGTGACGCATTCGGGGTTGCTGGTTTGCAGGTGTAGGCATGCTCCATCATCGGTTGATGCAGCAGTTATCTCATGTAGTTCTCGCTTGGTTTGTTCCCCAGTTTCTCTTGAGCAACCTGTAATCCAACAATCTAGCCAATCCAAACTGCCTCGCTCAACTAATCAGGGTTTGATGGCAGTGGGTGAGTTTGTTCCTGGGTTTACGGCGCCCTCGGGTGCTCCGTTTCAGCTTTTGAACGGTGATGGGGTTGCTATCCAGAGGGGAAATGCTGCCTCTCCCTCTCACGACCTGGGTATGTCTCATAGCTGCACGCACAATTCTCCGTTGCGCTGCGACTCGATTGCCCGATGTGCTGGTTATTTCTTGCAATCACGTGATCAGGATGGTGGTTATGGTGTCATTATCGACCAGAATGGGGGTTCTTTCTAGCCTTCATTGGATCTTGGAGACATAGCGACCTCGTCCGCGTGCATTGGTGGTCTGCTTCAACGCCAGGCGACCAGATCGATGGTAGGGATAAGTGGATTGATACGGCCTCACCGCCATGTGGTGGTGTGGCAGACGGGATGAAAGCTTATGTCCCTGAGTCCAAGGATCAGGGTCGATTTACTTGTTCCAGGTGTGGGAGGCAGAATGCTGACGAGGTGCTTGCCTGCGTGGAAGGTCATGGGGCGGTTGGCATTCATTGCGGCGGTTTTCTAACTAAGTATAATGGCGTCATGTTGTGTAAGTTTAATAGTAATGAGGGTCATATTATGGATAGCAAAAACATTAAACTCAACGGTGATACTAATGGGCATAGGGGTAATAATATTAAGGGTTCAGATAATTATATTAAGTATAATAGTAGGAGCATTAATAATATTAATATTAAGAACCCTAGTTATATAATAGTAGGAGCATTAATAATATTAATATTAAGAACCCTAGTTTATATAACAATATTATTAAGAACTATAATTATAATAATAAGGTGGGTAATAATATTAATAACGTTAACCATAAAACCTGTAAGTTTAATAGTAATGAGGGTCGTATTATGGATAACAAAAACATTAAACTCAACGGTGATACTAATGGGCATAGGGGTAACAATATTAAGGGTTTAGATAATTATATTAAGTATAATAGTAGGAGCATTAATAATATTAATATTAAGAACACTAGTTTATATATAACAATATATTAAGAACTATAATAATAATAATAATGAGGGTAATAATATTTAATAACGTAACCATAATAAGGACTTTATTAACGACAACAACTTATATAATATAATATAGGATTAATATTAGTATTAACAATAACAATTGATAGTTATAAATTTATATAGTAATAATTATAGTTGTAATATATTAATAATATTAACTATAGTATAATAGGGTAATAGTAATAATAATAATTTATATAATAATAATAATGAGAGTATTATTAGTAATAATAAAAGAGACATTAATATGAATAATAATCTATGCAATAATAATGATAATATTAGATTAACAATAATAATAATAAAGACATTAATAATAATAATAATAATGAGAGTATTCACATTATTAACAAGAGGGACATTAATATCGATAATAATCTATATAATAGTAAGGATAACCATAGTATGGGTAATAGTTCTCTATATAATAATATGGAGGATAATAATGGTTTGAATAGTAATAATGATGATAACTTGTGTAATACTAATATTAATATTTTTTGCCATGATGACAAAGTATTTCTTGTCAATAGCAATGATTTTGAGAACCTTAACAAGGAGGTTTTTCTTCCAATCTTCCTCTCATAATAAGAAGGTTGTGAACCTTTCGAGCTTTTCTTTCGCCCCTTCTGTTTTTAGTCTTTTAAGCAAGGGTTTAAACTTTGCCCTTGCCCCTAGAAGAATCCCGGTGGATGACATTATTTGTGACATGGAATATGGGATTAGAGATCTTCTAGATAATATCAAGGATACTATTAGGCAGGATTGTGTTGTCGTCCTTAGGAGGGCTAATCCCCCTCGAAGGAACCTCAGCAAGGAGGAATTCCATTCCCTGAAGTCCTTAAATTAGAATGAAGATATTGTCGTTCTAAAAGCTGACAAAGGAGGGGCTACGGTCATCCTTAACAAAGATGATTACCGTAAGAAGATGTTAGATCATCTTCACAATGGTGGCAGTTATAAAAAACTACCGAAGAACCCTCTGAAGAAGATCTCTAGGATAGTGGCTCTCGCTATCAAGTCTAGTAGCTCGGTGGGTTCCCTGTGCCACAAGCTCATTGAGAGTAGTCCCGTCGCTCCTAGGATCTATGGGTTTCCTAAGATTCACAAGGAAGGGGCCCCTCTGAGGCCTATCATCAACACCATTGGTGGTTCGACCTACCTTCTAGCCAAATTATTTGCCCTTAAACTTAAGCCCCTGGTTGGACGCACTGAGTCCTTTGTGAAGGACTCTACATCCTTCATCATGGAGCTCAAGGATATTAAGCTTAACCTTGAGGAAATTCTAGTCAGCTTTGATGTAGTCTCCTTGTATACTTGCATTCCTATAAAGGAGGCCTTGGAAGTGATCTATCACCTAACTGGTCCCGATACCGCTCATCTAGTCGAGATTTGTCTCACTTCCACTTTCTTTTGTTTCGAGGGGGGGGTTCTTTGAACAGACCTATGCTGTGGCCATGGGTTCCCCCCTCTCCCCAATTGTTGCGAACCTTTTTATGGAAGATTTCGAAGCCAAAGATCGAGCCTCAGCTCATATCCTTCCCAAGCTTTGGAAGAGGTATGTAGATGACACTAATGTCATCTGGTCCCATGGCCTAGAGGAGTTGGATTGTTTCTTCAATCACCTCAACGGTCAGTCCTCTGCCATTAAGTTCACCATGGAAAAAGAGGTCAATGGTTGCCTCCCTTTCCTGGATATTTTTATTTCAAAGAATAAGGACGACTCTCTCTCCCACTCTGTGTTTCGAAAGAAAACGCACACTGAGCAGTATTTTCATGCTGATTCCCATCATTTCCCGTCTCAGAAGATGGGTGTTCTCAACACCCTCGCTACTCGTGCCCTTAGGATTTCAGATAATGAGAGCTTGGATAAGGAGAGATCCCATCTCCTTGATGTCTTTGAGGATAATGGATATAGTAGGCGCCTTGGTCGGAAGGCTTTCCTTAAAGCCTCTAGAAATACGTTAATTAAGAAAGAACCAAAGGAGCGTCGACTAGGTGTCCATCTTCCCTATGTCCAAGGAACCACGGAGAAGATTGCTCGGATCCTTAAGAGGTTTGATATTCCCTCAACCTTCTGGCCCCTCAACACGATTCGTAATTCCCTCCGATCGGTGAAAGATCCCGTTAACCCTAAGGATATGAAGGGTGTTTATTTGATCCCTTGTTCATGTGGGACACCCTATATCGGGGAAACAGGGCGCTCCATCCAACAGAGAATTAGCGAACATGCAGCTGACCTGAGACATGGGAGAACCAAGTCTTCAGCATTGGCAGAGCATGTGGATAAGGCCAAGCATCAGGTCTGTATTGAGGAGGCCAAGGTCATGGCCAAAGTTACTCAGTTCCATCATCGTAAATTCAAGGAAGCTATTGAAATTGAAAGAAGGCCTAACAATCTCAACAGAGATGACGGATGGAAGATCAATAGATGTTGGATCCTTGCCCTGTCGTCTTA
>APFE031654096.1:72258-112316 GCA_000404065.3 Pinus taeda
TGAGTCAAAAATTAGTTGTTGGTCTTTTTTAGCCATTAGAGTCTTTGCTCAGACTATTTATCATGCTAGACTGGATCTGTTTCTTCAATTTGTCCTGACGATGAACCACACTGGTTGGTTCAAAACGCGTCGACAAAGGTCTTTCTTTATGTGATTTACGCTGAAATTCTTCTTATAGCCATGATGGATCACAGAAGCCTCAATTCTACAATAAATATGGACAATGAGATGACTCCAAGTGAGGCGGGAAATGAAGGACCATGAACTACAGGAGATTCTAGATAGGGAAAATCTAGATCTAGAGAAATTTTTGGAACAAGGGACGACCAAAGGAGTGAACTCCCTGCCAAAAGAGGAATATGATAGGGTTCAACAGCTCTTCCTATGGAGATCACAATCGAAGGGATCTGGAGTCAAAATAAATCATGAAAGCTAGGAGCATATAGGGGTCAAGATGATGGAGGAAACACATGCACAATCTCCAAAGACAGAATGAGTTGCTGAATGAATGTGGGAAACTATTAATTAACTCAGGTAAGATGAAAGATCTCACTAGTTATTCCTTTACAAACCTTTCTTAATGAAGCTCACAACCTGGAATATTAGAGGCATAGGAAATAGAAGGAAACAAAGAAATCTCAATAATAGAATAAATTAAGAGAAATGAGATATGATTTTTATCCATGAGACAAAATGTTCAATGGATAAGATTAGAGAAATTCATACTAAATGGCTAATCAAGTATGAGTATCTAGAGGTTAAAGCAAAAAACTCAGCGGGGAGGATTCTCACGTTGTGGGATCCTCAGAAATTTGGAATCCTCAATGTTGAGGCATTTAGGAACTATCTTTCTTTGGTATGTCAACCTTTAGGGGATAAGGAGATATACATTATCACAAATGTCTATGGACCTCAAAAGCAAGAAGACAAACTCAAGTTTTTCACCTCCCTTGAGGAACTAAGAGCAAGACACCCTAATATGCCCTGGATCGTTGCAGGAGATTTCAATATGATAAGGTCTCTTATAGAGAAAAAAAGGCAGTATCAGATAACTAGGCAGAGACTCCATGGCCTTCCATAACTTCATAATGAACATGGGGTTAGTGGACACTTAAACAATAAATGGGACCTTCACCTGGAACAACAAGAGGGGAGGGGCTTCACAAGGTGCCTCTAAAATAAATAGCTTTATTATTTCAGAGGACCTTTTTCTCTTAGGCCCTGCCATGACAGCGTCTATTCTTCCCTTTGGAGGTTTGGACCATTGGCCTATACAGTTGGAAGCCACTTTTATGGGTACACCAAGAAACATACCTTTTAGTTTTGAAAATGTTTGGCTCTCTCACCTTGAATTCACCAGTAATATTGACAAATGGTGGAGAGAGGACCAGAATATTCAAAGCACTAGAATATTCCTACTCCAACAGAAACTTAAATATAGAAAATATAGGCTTAAATATTGGAATAAAAAGGAATTTGGAAATATCTTCAAAGCCAAAATAGAAGCTGGGAAGAAACTCTAGGAGATCAATTAGATCAACATCATAGAGGGCTTTACCGAGGAGCAAAAAAAGCTAGTTGATTCTTTGCAGAAAAAATGGGAAGATAGGTGCTTACAAGAGGATATTTTCTGGAGACAAAAATCAAGGATACAGTGGATTAGAGAGGGAGAAAGAAACATGAAGTTATTTCACAAATCCACCATGGATCACGGGGCACACAACAGAATCACAAATCTCAAAGATTCTCAAGGGAGGGAACTCACCTCTCACAAAGACATGGAAGCTGTCCTAGTACAACATTTCCTCAGTATAGCAGAGTAGCCTCTGGAGGATAGATCTAGGTTTATCAACCATTTCACTTAGTATATCCCTCAGCTGGTTATGAGAGAGGACAACCACAATTTTAACAGGCCAGTGTCAGAAAAGGAGGTCAATGAAATGATCAATGAAATGAAAAACAGAAATGCTCCAGGCTCGGATGGATTCAATGTAGAATTCTTCAAAGCTAGTTGGAAAACAGTCAAACAAGATATCCTTGAGGTGGTGGAAGACTCAATAATATCCAAAAAGGTTTTGGAGGATTTTAATGCTTCCTTCATAGCTTTGATCTGAAAACAGGAAAAAGCCATGACTTCGGATGGTTTCAGATCCATAGCTTTATGCAATGTGGTGTATAAAATTATTTCCAAGGTGATCGCCAATAGACTCAAGCCCCTCTTACCTGCTCTCATCTCAGAGGAGCAAACGAGCTATGTGGAAGGAAGACAAATCCTCAATAACATCATCCAAGTGCATGAGGTGGTACACTCTCTCAAAAGCAACAAACAAGCAGGTATGATCATTCAGCTAGACCTAACGAAAGATTACGAAAAGCTAAGTTGGTCTTATATAAGGGAAGTTCTAAGAGCCTATGGCTTTGACCAAAACTGGATAAGTTGGGTTATGGCACTAGTTACCATGACCAGTTTTTCCATCCTGCTTAATGGCGCTCCTTCAAGACTCTTCACACCCTCCAGAGGTCTCAGAAAAGGGGATCCGCTCTCACCCTTCCTCTTTGTTCTCATGATGGAAGGGCTAGGTAGAGGAATTAAAATGGAAAATGTTGAAGGAAGAATCCAGGGTATCAAACTCACCTTGGATGGATCAGAAAACACTCATCAACAATTTGTGGATGACACAATGCTACAGGGCATACCCACAGTCATGGAAGCTAGAACGATCAAACATATTTTGAATGACTTTGCTATGGCAGCTGCCACAGAGGTAAGCCTCAACAAATCTAAAGTTTTTTTCTTTAACACTGACATTGCTATTCAGAGAAACATCACCAAAATTCTTGGGTTTCTTCCAAGTATCTGGGAATACCTCTCACAGATAAACCTCCATGAAGGAAGTGTGGGAGCCAATAATAAATAAACTTCAGGACAAGATCAGAAAATGGACATGTAGGTATTTCAATTTAGCGGGGCGCCTTGTGCTCACTCAAGCTGTCCTGCAGGCAATTCCCATGTTCATGCTCTTAGCTTTTCCTGCTCCTAAAGGAATTAAGCAACAAATCAGGGGCATATAAAGGGATTTTCTATGGGGCAGAGGAGAAGAAAAAAATGGGATTTAGTAGCCCGGGACAAGATCTACAAACCCAAGAGCAATGGGGGCTTGGGGCTTCATGATCCTGAAACCCTCAGAAGAGTTTCGGGAGCTAAACTCTGGTGGAGGTGGATCAAGGAATCGAAAAATCCTTGGGCCAAGCTTTGGAAACAAAAATATGCCAAGAATTGGTAGGAGAAATATCACATTCAAATGTCAGGGCATATTAAGGGCTCCCACACTTGGAAACCTGTCTGGGAAAATAAAGGCATTGTTTAGCAACATAGCTTATGGGAGATTCAAGATGGGAACCTAGCACAATTTTGGGAGGATAACTCGCAACATGAACCCAACTTGTACAAGGAGGAATTATCAGCTCTCAAAAATGACACAGACAACAAAGGTCTACTTATGGTAAATGACTCTGGGACTAGGTAAGGAACAATGGAAAATGGTGGATTTGGAAGGATCTAGGCCATAGGGAGGAGAGTTGCCTGAAGGCCCAGGTAGACTCTCTTGCTCAGGATCTAGAGCATAGGAGGATTCTGGTATCCTTCTTTCTTGATCAACTAAGATGGGGAAGAACATCGAAGGAAACTTTAACCTCAAAGAAGCTAAACAGGCAGTAACAGGATTTAACTACCTAAACCCTGATCAAGTTGTTGAAAAGTGGGTAACAAGAAATGCTAAATTTAGAAGGTGCTAAAAATAGAATGGCTAAAAATAGCATGTCTAAAAATAGCAGTTTGGCCAGTGAGGTCATTGGCCACCTTGTGTGAGAGGTGAAACTGCTAAAAATAGAAAGTTCTAAAAATAGCATTTATGTGTCCCTTCCTATTTATAGCAGTCCCTAGTCCATCTATAGGAAGTAAAATTAATCTTGGTCTTAACAGCAGTTGGAAATATTAATTAATTAATTCAGTTCAGTTAATTAGTTAAGGAAATTTGAATTTGAAGTCTTTGTGAGCATGCACATGAGTTGTCCCACTTATTGAGGAATTTATCCTTAATTTCCTCCACTGATTGAGGGAATAAGTATGAGTTCTATAATGAGAGAACAAATTGACTTAGTTCTAACTAGTCAAGTCCAGTTAGATTATTTTAACAAGTTGTTAAAATAATAAAATATAGTTTGCTAATGCTTGCATGCACATGACAACTATTATTTTAGATAACTGAGGATTCACTCATGGATAATTGTTGCATGTTAGTTCTGTCAGAGACCTAGTTGAGATCAAATGAGGGATAGTGTACTATCAAATGCTTGGGTCTTCCCATGGAATATTCCTTGCATGCATGAGGAACTAGTGTCCTCAAGGATTGCGTAGTTGGACCTATGGCTGACAGCAGGTATGATTTGGAGCCAATTCTCATATGTTATGAATTGGACCCCAATCAAAATTGCGGAAGGAAATAGGGGATTGATGGATGGTTGCCTACATACTGAGGCATAGTGAGTCTATCATCTTCATCTTTTGATTGCAAGAAGTATATGATAGCTCTTGAGCTGATATTTTTTGTAAACAGAAGAGGATTTCCACTTGATTGATAATATAGCGTTAGGGGTTTTATGCTGGTGCTTTCTCCGGTGATATATATGTGTTATGTGTGATTGTTTCTCTTGATCAATTATATGTGTTTATGGTTGATGTTGCTCATGAAATCAATTTTTCTTCTGCTTAATGTTTTGTAGAAGTAGATCATGTGTTTTTTTTTAGTACATAGCATTACCAGTTTGATCTATAGGTGAAATTTCTACATGGTATCCGAGTGCAGGTGATCAAGCAAGAACATTATACTAGCAGGAGAAATTTGAAGTTTATTATTCGGGATATAGATCTCAAGTTCTTATCACATCTATTTCATCGATGGTGTTCTATGTTTTGAGGCTTGAGTATGCCCTTGATGGCAACTCAAACTATATAGCTTGGAGGGATCACATGGAGGCAGTTTTGGAAGATAATGGCCTTAAGGATTTCATTGATCAAGAAATTCCGAAGCCTAATGACAAGAGTGAATGGAGGAACTGTATGGCTAGAGCTAGGATAATTCTCTTAGAGGGAGTGTGAGATCACATTGTCTCGAGCCTCCATGGGAAGGAGACTCCGCATGCAATGTGGAAAACATTCAGAAAGAATTATATTAGAATAGCAGTGATCAGAGGAAGCTAGCACTGAAGGAAAAACTTTGAAAGATCAAGTGTGAAAGGGATGAGACGATATCTATGTATCTCACCAAGCTCATCACATGCAAGAATGAACTTGGAAGTGTAGCGGTCATGACATCGGATGAGGATATGGTGAGTCTAGCACTCCTTGGCCTTCCTAAGAGTTGGCATAACTACCAGGACTCGGTGAATGGAAGGGAGAAACTGCCAGATTGGGAATGACTATGGTTGGATTTTATGCAAGAGGAGATCAGACGGAGCACCAGAGACAGTTCTTCATCCGTGCATGATGAGGAGAACTGTGCCTTAGTGAGTAAGGTGAAGAAGGGGAAGGAGAAGGTTTCCCTTTCCCAATCCAGTTCTTCCAATGATGGGAAGAAGGTTGAAAAATTGAAAGTGCAATGCTTTCATTGTCATGAGGTGGGCCATTATGCTGCAAATTATCCACGGAGGAAATCCAAAAAGGGATCTGGGGAAGGATCTGAAGGTGAGGCACTTGCTTCACAGTTTGAGTTGGATTTCACACTCTTTGCATGCATGGTTTCATCCATGGTGGGAAGTGGTTGGTTTCTTCACAGTGGAGCTTCTTTCCACATGACCGACCATAAGAGTTTGTTTAGTACTTTGGAGGAGAAAGATCTCCAGATAGTCATAGCAATGGGTAATGATGAGAAGTATAGTGTCTTAGGTGTAGGCACAATTATTTTTCAGAGGGAGCATGGATCTCGCCTTACCTTGACTGATGTCATCTATGTACCAGGAATGAAGAGAAACTTGGTGTCGATGGTGATGTTGGAAGACAGAGGCTATGATGTAGTCTTTAGTAAGGGAAAGGCTTTCCTTAGACACATCTCACTAGACAGGTGAAGAAGATTGGTTCACGAGTCAAGAACTTGTATGCTCTTGAGGTTCAAGATGCATGCAAAGCCTTGAGCAGCAAGGCAACTGATGGAGACTTGGTGTTTGAGAGGGAAGGTATATTACCTCTCAACATGCAGAGCCATAAGAAGTCTCAGATGATTGTGGAGGAGCCACAATTGGTGCAACAACTTCAGGAGGTTGTGGAGCAGCCACAACAGGGGAAGCTGAGTGGAGATTGAGTAGAGACATCTACTCATGTAGAGACCTCCAGTAGGGGGAAACTATGAGCTAGGTGGGCTGAGGGATCACATGTAGCCATACCTCTAGGAAGGAGGTGGGGCGATATAGAGTGATCATCCCAAGGAGGAGGTTCAGGGTCCTTGAGGTACCCAACCTCTTGGATGAGACCTTGCTACAGGAGCCCCGATGTGGAGTAGCAGAAAATGACTGATTGGGTAGAGATAGATGCGGCTAGAGCGGCAATGCAGGGAATCCTAGGATAGCACATAGCTAGCAGGCTACAACAATGCAAGAGGCACAAGTGTTTTGCACAGTGCTAGGTGGCATAGAGAGGTGTGCAATGGTGTGAGATGCATGGAGATGTTGTAGTAGTGTAGATGTTAGAGAGGGAGAACTTGTCAGCAACAGGTAGAGATTCAGCATCAGAGTATGTTCCTAGCCCAACAGAGTGGTCAATTGGGAGTGTTTTTGTTCCAAGTGTTGTTGGAGCAAGTGGACCGGGTAGATGTGTTGCATGCAGAACATTCTAGACTTACAGGATCGGGTTCGAGAGAAAGCCTTTCTTGTTGAGAGAGAGTGTTGAAAAGTGGGCAACAAGAAATGCTAAATTTAGAATGTACTAAAAATAGAATGTCTAAAAATAGCATGTCTAAAAATAACATGTCTAAAAATATCAGTTTGGCCAGCGAGGTCATTGGCCACCTTGGGTGAGAGGTGAAACTGCTAAAAATAGAAGGTTCTGAAAATATCATTTCTTGTTGCCTTCCTATTTATAGCAATCCCTAGTCTATCTATAGGAAGTAAAATTAATCTTGGTCTTGACAACAGTTGGAAATATTAATTAATTAATTCAGCTGAGTTAATTAGTTAAGGAAATTCGAGTTTGAAGTCTTTGTGAGCATGCACATGAATTGTCCCACTTATTGAGGAATTTATCCTTAATTTCCTCCACTGATTGAGGGAATAAGTATGAGTCCTATAATGAGAGATCAGTTGACTTAGTTCTAACTAGTCAAGTCCAGTTAGATTAACAAGTTGTTAAAATAATAAAATATAGTTTTTTAATGCTTGCATGCATCTGACAACTATTATTTTAGATGACTGAGGATTCACTCATGGATAACTCTTGCATGTCAGTTCTGTCAGAGACCCAGTTAATATCAGATGAGGGACAATGTACTATCAGATGCTTGGATCTTCCCATGGAATATTCCTTGCATGCTGAGGAACTAACATCCTCAAGGATTGCGTAGTTGGACCTATGGTTGACAGTAGATATGATTTGGGGCCAATGCTCATATGTTAGGAATTGGACCCCAATCAAAATTGCGCAAGGAAATAGGGGATTGATGGATGGTTGCCTACATATTGAGGCATAGTGAGTCTATCATCTTCATCTTTTGATTGCCGGAAGTACATGATAGCTCTTGATCTGATATTTTTTGTAAACAAAAGAGGATTTCCAATTGATTAATAATACAATGTTGGGAATTTTATGCTGGTGCTTTCCCCATTGATATATCTGTGTTATGTGTGATTATTTCTCTTAATTAGTTATATGTGTTTATGATTGATGTTGCTCATGAAATCGATTTTTCTTCCACTTAATGTTTTGTAGAAGTAAATCATGTGTTTTTCTTTAGTACATTGCATTACCAGTTTGATCTACAAGTGAAATTTCTACGCAAGTTTGAAAGAATCTATGGCAAAGCCCCCACTGGATGAAAGCAAAGTTATTTATCTGGCTAGTTCAACAAAGGAAAATTTTAACTTGGGAGAACCTCCTGAAAAAAGGCTTCACTGGAGCTTCCAAATGTTACCTTGTGGCTCACAAGAGGAGACGATGGAACACCTTCTCAGCCTCTACCCTTTCTCCTCTACCATGTGGGAATGGGTGGCCTCAATCTTCAGGCACACTGATAGGGATAGGCTTAGCATTTCCAACGCTTTGAAGAATTGGAGGAAAAACTTCTCAGGGAATGAAATCATTAACAAAGCCTAGAATTTGGTTCGAGGATTTGTCATCTGGAATGTTTGGAAAGAACACAATAATTGGATCTTCAAGAACAAAGCAAGCAAGCCCCAACATATAATTGACCAGATTTTAAGGCAACTCAAAGACACAGTTAGAAGCTTGCTAAGGAAACTTTCTAAGGACCCTCCCCTACCCCAAGATGCATGTATTCTACTACATTTTGGTCTCCAATCTATAGGCCCACAGGGCATAATCAAAGGTGTGTGCCAAACAAGTGCAGATATCAACATTCGGAAGCCTCCTCCACATGGCTTATTAAAGGTCAACATAGATGGAGCTTCTAAGGGCAATCTAGGGTTAGCAGGCTTTGGGGGTGTTATAAGAGATGAACAGGGTCAAATAAAGGAGATATTTCATGGCCACTTGGGGAAGGACACTAATAACATGGCATAACTCATGGCCTTAGAGAAATGCTTGGAAATCTTGGCGGATTCAAATTCACACAATGTCATCATTGAAGCAAATTCAGAATTGATTATTAGAGCGGCCAAGAAAATTGAAATGGTACTTCACCAAATAAAGTGTCAAAACGTTGGAGGCTATCGCAGGTATTTCATTGTATCTACACTCACCTGCAAACCCTAAGAATTGTAAGCTTTGTCCATGTGAAAAGAAAATCTAACATGTTATCTGATCATTTGGTGAATGAAGGAGTGATTAATAAGGAAAGGGACACTCGGCATGTTTGGGAGTTGTTACCACCAAGAAAACTGTTAGAGCATTGTTTCTATTAGGCTGCCAAAGACAGGGATCGATGGATTGACAGAATGGATTGAGGAGGTTCAGGACACAAGCGAGAGTATAGGGAAGCCTAAATTGTTTGCTAGTTGTATGGCAGCAGTCTGCAGATTGTATTGGAGTGAGGACTGATTCTGGAAATTTTGTAGGTTTGATTGGACATCAATCATTGTAAGGATCAATGGTGATCCTTTGAATAACAAATTTTTGTTGTATATGAGAAAATGGTGTATGGCAGAGAAAATGGGGTTTAAGCGTAAATCCATTATTAATAAGAAGATCAGTGGCGTAGGCAGAAAGGAAGAAGAAATGTTTGATGGGATAGATCGACGGTCTTCACATGACAGAAGCGTGTGAAAATTAATTCACAAGGGAAGTGGTTTCTTGAACCATAAGTGGTATTTTGAGTGGGGTCTGAGTGGTAACCGGTTTTTCAAGTAAGGCCTTCGATTCCACTCATCAAGCAACACGTAGCAGCAAAGAAGAGAGAGGAAACCATTTTTTTGGGTGGTTAATACTCATGCTACTTGTCCACCTGAAATCTTCGTGGACCATTGGATCCACAGAGTGTAGATCAATGGTGGAGGTTAAGTCGTGCAAGTTGTCTAATCAACAATCGAAGGAAGGAGAAGGAGTTGGATTTCATTTTCCCAACTTGCGATTAGGCGATTAGCCGATAGCCATTGGATTGATGAAAGAGATGGATGGCAGGGATCAGGCCGATCGGTGATCGGTGTTCAAAGAGTGCAGTGGGAAGGTGATGGACAGGAAGTGCGGACCCGCCGATCTTTATGGTTAAGGATGTAATATGTTTGAATTTCGACCTTAAGTGTTGCAGGTCAAGTTTCTGTGTGTTTCCTATGTAATCCATATTTTCTGATAGTTTGAATGGTTTCGAGTTTTAAGGGCTTAGAGCCATTAACGCTTCCGATAGGTTTTGTGGGCCATGACCCATAGGCCTCTGGATCGTGTTTTTGTAAACGAAAGGTTTTTTGGTTTACCTTGTAACATATGTAATGTTCTAGTTCAATTAATAGAAGGCTCCACTCTTACTTGACCAAAAAAAAAAGAACTTATTGAATAAAAAAGTGCTTGGCTAATATTGGATCAACTAATGCATTGCAGGGAAAAAGTGACAGCCATCCATGGTGTAGCATTATCCTTGAATTTTAAGGAGATTGGAAGTAATCAATGATTTTTTTGAGCACAAGAGTGATGTATTCTATTGAGCTAGGAACTCCACATTCACTTCATCACTTTACCGATTTCAAAGAAAAAACAAAACGGTGATTGAATTTAGGACATGCAAGAGTGAAGAAAATTATCATCGATAGGTCAACGTTACAGCGCTAATAGATAGGTGGAAATGATAATCACTCGTTAAAACTTCAATGAAAGTGACCATTCCATAGATTCATTCAAGGAGCACTCAGATTAAAGAGTTTGGAAGTGAATGGAGGTTAAGAGCACTAATAGAGGCTACATATTGGCTTAATCTATACTTGAAAGACTCTAAGAGGATGTAGGATGATACTTTAATGTTTATTTACAATGAAAATGCTAGTCATAATGAAGAAAATATTTAATATGAAGTTGTTTCCTATTATGAATATGGAAAAGATTTTTTCAAAATTGTAGTGTTGAGTTTGATGGTGTTGATGTTGAAGAAGATCAATTTCTTGCTAACTTTCATGATGCTATTCTATCAAAATCATATTTCCAAAAGAAACATTTTTACTTTGATGAAGTTATTATACAACAATATATATGAAGATTGTCAAGGTCTCACCCACTTGTAGAATCATAAATGCTATGTAAGCCTACTTTATTTGGTATTTATCTTTCTTCCTCTTCTCATATAAATCAAATGGAAATTTTAGTAAAAGAATTGAAAAAAAAATTGAAAATAATCAATGTTGGATAGAAAATGTAACTCATCATACTAGATATTTATCCCAAGAAAACATCATATATAGGAAGCACATTTTAGCATTAGAGACTTCTAGTTCTAGCCTATCACCTTATTAATGGTGAACAAACTCTTATTGGAAAGAACATAAATTCTCTAGCTAAGAACTCTTCTTAGCTAAGGAATGTTGTGAACTACACTCTAGCTAATATAGTTCAATAGATATAGGAGTTAATTTATAGACACTATTCTCTCCATGTAAAGGAGAAAATATGATGTTCCATATTTCAATGACAACCATCATGATTGTGTTAATTGATTTTATCATGTGATATAATACTACTCTTAAATTCTACACAATGAAGAATAAGTTGAGGGGAATGGAAGACCTATGATGGTGCATGAATTTCCTCACCTTCCCTTAGTGTGCTTAAATAATATCAACACCAATAAGTTGATCATTCTATTGGGCTAAATTGTTGGGACTAAGGAGGGAACTATGAAAATTCGTAAATATTATGTAAATAATCCATAAAATATATTTCTATCCATCATGTAACCCTATCTATCACTTGAAATGTGAGAGGGAGGATCAATTCTTTTCTCAAGAAGGAGAGAAGGTTGAACTTTTAAATCCATATCTCACTAAGAGGGAATATCTGTTGTTGGAAACCTCAATCAAGGGATTAACATTTGTGATAGGTAATGGCCATTAATATTGGTGGTAAGTTGGTTGGATATGAAGGATAGAAGAGTTTCATGTTTGGGAATTTAGGCCTTTCCAACAATAATAGAATAATTGAAGAAGACATACTTTCCAAGCATGAAACAGATGAGGAGATAGTCATTATCCAAAAGTAGTGCATTTATATTCTACATATATTAGCACATCAAAAGAAACACTTCCCATGCACGTAGAACCTTAGTTCAGGTTACAATTTCCCTCACTAATCAATAGTAAAGAAGAGGAAAAATAATAGCATGTGGGTAGCTTTGGTTAAACTCATATGAGAATGTAGATTAGTAATTTGGGTTTAATTGTCTATTAGTTAGGAGCTACTATAAATACTTTTGTGAATGAGATTCATGATAATTATGATGAAAATTCCAAACAATATATGAGGTTAGCATTTGACCTTTCTTTGTGTAGTCCTTTAATTGCATATTCTATGCCCAAATGTCTATATGTATCAATATTGAATATATAATCATGAATACATTTATGTCCCTATGAAGATCACTAATGATTCAAATGTATGCCATTAAAATTTTGTTAGATCTACTACATAATCGACTTAAACTTGGTCTTTTTCTTTGTAGTCTACTGTTAACTAAGGAGACTAAGGTATTTCAAGTGATCTAGGTTTTTGATTCTTTTGTCTTGAACCATATATAAATTCAAATTCTTACCATGTAGCTTGCAATGTGGCCAATGGCTTGAATACACCCACTAGAAAAATTTAATGTATTGTTTTCCTTGCAAGTAGACCTATAATAATATGATCTTGTAATTTAGTAGTTTGGTTTCACATATATTCTTTTGTGATCTTGATACTATAAAAAATATTGACCAATGGAACCATCACCAATATTTTATATAGAGAAATGATCATATTTTGAGCTTTCTTTTCACTTATGTCTTAAGCAACAATAACAAATTTGGTATCTTATTGGTCAACACTAGAGCCAACTTATTATTCTTCTTCTACTACAATGATGTGACCAATGTTTGAGTCTCAATCTCTTTATTAGGGACACTGACCAGTGCTTCTTTGAGTGGTTCTCTTCATGTACAAATTAATAAACGTGGTATCCTAGAGCACCTCCACCTTTTTACCAGAATGGAGATTTGGAGTTACTAACCATCTATCAAAATTGTTATAATTGGTGTCTTTAGAGTATTTCCTAGTATGAGGTGCCTAGATCAAGGATCTATTTTTTATGGAAATTCCTAGAGGAATGATGGGCTCTTCAAATGGATGCTTAAATCCCATCCACAACCTCTACCCACCTTAAACATGATTTTTTTTGGCATTTTTCATTGTACATTTTGATGCTTTATATGTTATGCATTGTGTTGAGTGAATGCTTAAGTGCTTTAATCATACTAATGATTTTCATCACCTTTGGCAGCCTTAGCACATTAATTTGATAGGTTTTTGGTAGAAACAAGTCCTCTTCAACCATCCCACAGTAAAGATAGGGACCTTGTTCCCTTGACTGCCAGTATGGAACTCCAAAACTACTTAAATCTAGGCCTTATTAGTAGTGAGGGACATATGTGTCTACATAGTAGATCCAAGGAGACAAATTACCAATAATTTAGGTATTTTTGGAGGGAAATTTTCCCTCTTATTGAGGAGGCTATTTCTTGAACATTTTGTATAAGAATGAAACTTGAGATTAGGCCTAGGGGAGAGAAAAGACAATTGTGTTTTACTACATTATAGCTTTGTAACTTTCTTTATTTAGACTTATATATTGTTGATTTAAGTTCATGGAAAAACAATCTTTCTTACTAAGTAGTTAATGTTGGATTTTTATTAGGTCTATGAGAACTTAGGGAGGGCCCACCCATAGGAGCTCTAGAGACCCTTGCATACTCTTCTCTTTGTCATTCTATGGTTCTCATGTTGTTCATTTCTTTCATTTTTACTACAATGAGTTTAATGAATGATGCACTTTGTACTTTCATGTAGAAACTTAGGAACTTGATATTTTCCATTTGTTAGTTGTTCTCGTGAATTATATATGTGAGAAATAACTTTATTTACAAGATTTAGATTTCGTTTCATTGATTTGTTACATTAAGTTCAAATTTGGAATTTCATGTAGGACTATAGGACTTTCCTGTAGCATTATAGAACTTCCTATAGGAACAATCCCAATAGATTATATTTAGAATTCTTTCTCATGTTTATACATCTTTCATCTAAAAGCACCTTAAATATAAATTGTTGACATGATCTAGTGAATATGGGAGATTAAGGAGAAGGAAAAATCTATATAGGATCACTTTTGTTCTTACAACATTGTAGGTTCCCTTTTTTGTTGCTTTTCTATTGTGCACAATAGGAATAGGAATAGATTTACATTCATGCAAGAATAAAATAGGATATTCATTTCCACAATATTTATTTCTTTGCAAATGCAAGTTAGTTTCCATTCCTTGCAAAGTAGAATAACATTTACTTTCTGCAATTTTATTTTATGTAATTAGTTCTATTTATGAAAATATTAAATCAATTGAGTGATTGCTTCATTGTATGATTCCCCCTTTAACCTGATCAAGAAGACATTTGATTTCATCAGTTAGTATGCATTGAGTATTAAGAAGAAATGTGGCTTTCATATACAATACATGATACCTCTTAAGTTTGTATGGACCTCGAGTTGACATAATAAATTTGAGACCTTTGAGGACACAACATTGTAATTTGTTGGAACACTGAGGGCCATCATTTTTTGGCACCATTATTGAGGAGGCAACAAAAGTCCACAAATTTTTCTGTCTTCTTATACATTAAATTCATTTGAAAATAAAAATAAAAAGGAAGAGAGAAAAACAAAAAACAAATCACCTCTTAAAATAAAGCATGCATGATGCCTCCTAGACATATAAATAAGCTAGGGAAATTTCAATCATAAATCCCCACCTTTGAACCTACAAGTAGCAATAAGCAACAATCAACTGATTATGAGACACTTTCATCAATAGAAAGAGGTTTTGAGAACTATCTAGAAAAGAAAGATAGAGAATTTGAGACCCTCTAAGAAGGAGGTATATTTTGATATACTATATAATGGCTGAAGATGCAGATCAACCTGAACTCTTTGAGTTTCCTATCCAAGAAACCAATGGGAAGGCTAGGATGAATAATATCCATCCATTTTTATTTCCTCACTTTTATTAAATAACTATTTAATGTCTCGACACTTTTTTTCTTGATTTTGTTGGAGTGTGTAGGACTTATGACTATATCATAGATGAGAATAAACTTAAACTTTTGCATTCTACTTTGAAAGATACAACCTTAAGGTGTTTCATGAGTCTAAAAGGGAACAACATTACTAGTTGGGAGTAGATGAAGCAAACCTTTGACATAAATTATGCATATTATTGCAAGGCTTAAGATAAAAAGGATGAGACTTTAGGATGATCCAAGGAGACAATGAATCCTTGGAGTAATTTGAAGAGTGATTCTAATTAAATTACAAAAGGGAACACAAATGTATTGTAGATGAATATTCTCTGAAACTTATCTTGTTGAGAGGAGTAAGGGAGAATTTGATGGAGATAATATCTTAGCCAATGGCAATGCCTACTAGCTATACTATGCAACTATCAATAAAATTTTCAAAAATCATTGCAAAGAAAAGAAAATGAAAGGTAAATCTGGTAGAAGTATGGTATGCGCTTCTTCTTCCTCTTTTGTACTTACAATATTTTAAATAGGAGGAATATTAGAGGATATGAATATAGAAATATTGCACTCACTAGTCTTGTAAATGAACACATTATAGGATAAAAAGAAGTAAGAAGACGCAAAAAGGGAATTCACTATCTTTTATCCCAAGTTCACTAAAACACATCCTTGAAATGAGTTTCCACTTAACAACATAGAGATATGTGCACTTTGTGAGAAACAACATCCTAGGGAAAAATGTCCTTCTTTACCAAGTTTGAAGGTTGTATACCAAGGAACCAAAGGGAGCATGGAGTCAGTATTCTTCATCAACTAGAAGAGGCCAACAACACCAAGACCTTATTAACAAGGTATGGGCTACAACTCTTCACAATATTTCAGTAATTGCCTTGCATAATTTCAAACTTATCCTTGGTGTTATAGGATATTTTGTCACATTTGATCAATAGGCCTCCTAATGGGATCGATCAACATCCTATTCCTCCTTTGTCATCATCTTGCACTAAGCCCTAAGTGTGCCTCTTTCATTCCCCATAGTTTCTTCCTGAAACTGCATCATCTGAGCCAGTTTTAGGACCAACACACTCTAGCCTATTGATGGACAATGTTCACCTATAGGTTGCTCCACTATGGCCTGCATTGATCATCGACAAGTTTCTCCCCTTTGCACCTGCATTGGTTCTAGAAATTTGGTAAAAAGAAGCTTCCAAATTTTTTTACAACCATTTACCTCAGATAAAACATCTGGATCCTATCCTACCCTACTTTGGAGTTTCCATCCCTTATTCTTTGATCACATCCTCCCATAAAAGGTGGATCTAAAACCTTAGATTGGTAATTTTAAGAACTCCCAACTTACCCCAATCCTCTATATGTTTACAACCTTCCACATGCAAGTGGTTGGATTTTGGAGAGTGATTTTACCCTTATGCTACCGTGGTGAGAGGTTTCATTTCATGTATTTAGGGTGATTGGAGGTTCACATTGTGACAAGGAAAGGACAAATCAACCTTGGAGGAGCTCTTCTACAAGATCAACACCTATTTATTATTTTAAACTCCTTCCATTTTTATTAATGCAAATAGTTCTTTGTTTTCCTATATGTGATGTTGTTATTTCATATATTCTCAATACCAAGTTGATCTATTGAATAAAGTGTATAGATGATATTGCATAGATCTGGTAGTTTCTTGGCTTGTCTTATCTAAGTGTGCAGGTTCTAATTTTGGCAATCGGAGCTAGAATTGGAGTATTCAAGCTAAAGAAGGAGTGAAGCCTTTGACGGATTCCAGATAGGCTTCATACCATCATCTATTTACTTTAAGGAAAACATTGGGTTCCTTGTCTCTCTAATGTTCTAGGTTAGTCACCTGACCTAGGGGAGATACTTTTGTTTGCAACCGTAAATCCCGTATAACAAATTTGCGACCATACTAGGGAATGGTGTATTCCCTTGGTGGTTTCTTTGTCCATTATGTTTTATTTCCTCCTTGATATACCTTTGTTGCTTTACCCAACCAAGAACAAACCTAGGAAGCGATTTCATTGAGTCTCTTTTGCAATTTTTGTGTCAGAATCCTCTATTCTTGGACCAACGCACCCCCAATGCCTCTAACAAAGAATTTCACCTCATCTGGGCCCACTCTATACGTGCGTTCCAAAGCACTGGTGCCTCTTCTACACCAATGTTGGCCCCTATTTTGCATAAAATTTTCCCTTTGTTTTGAGTCTCTCTTTGATCAACCTACTTCTAGCCGACCTTCCCTCGGTCTTGACCATCTTGTGGTCTCTGATTTGTGTTTGATTTCCTTTGTTAAGAATTGGTTTTGATTTTTCTTTGTTCTTATCAATTGGTCACTTACAATCTGTTTTTTTTTGGTCATTGGTCACTTGGATGAATTTTTGTTTCAATCCTCATTCTAAAAAGTGCATTTGACTTAGTGATTAAACATTTGCATCTTAGTTTTCTTCATTTTGAAAATTAAGTATTTTGAAAATAAAAATTTTGCATTGGAATTTAGGGTTTTGTATGTGCATTGATATAGGAACAATTGCATTGAAAGGGAAATTTCATCTTGCATCTTGTTTGTTGCATTGTGTGCTCCATACTGATTGTTTCTTCCCTTCCTTAGCTAGATTTTCATTGAAAGATAAAGATTTCTATTTTCTCATGCTAGATTTTCATTTTAGGATATTCAGGTGACATTCGTGGTGAGACCAAAACTAAAACTTAATCAAAGATAAATACTAAAATTTATTGAATCAACCTAAGGAGCTTTTGTAACATTAACACAAACACTTAGAGGTCTAGGCCAGAGGCATGTTCTAGTGTCGTTAAACATAGGAGTTGTCATTTTTTTACAAGTGTTTCATCCCATGGGTGAAATCTCGTTCCACGTATGTGAGTGTATAGGATCATTATCCACATACCTTTGGGTATATTGGATGGTTCTCCATGCATGTAAAGAATATGGGAACGCTCTCATCGAACGGTTACACATTAGACAACACTACCATGGACTACACTCCCATGTATCGTCAAGTATATTTTGGGAGTCCCCTATAGGTTTCTATCTAGCCATAGGTAACTAAGTCTATCACCTTGTATACCTTGATACACTGAATGCAACATTCAGGGAGATTGGATGTCATACATTAAGTCCTTGGTTTGCCAAGGTGTATATTGTAGTTTACGTTTGCTTGGTAATCCTTTATGCCTCGATTACCCTCTTTTTGATTTATTTATTTTTTTGTTGATAAAATATATTATCCAATGTGGAAGAATGAGATCCCCCACCCTGTCATTCGAGTAAAATATAAACTAAGCCTCCTCTTCCACTAGAGGCTACTCTTGGCCATTGTCAAAAGCATAAGAATATGAAAACTACCAAATTGAGAACTTTGAGAACTAATTTTGGCCCTCCTCGTGATATTGATTTGCCAGAATCATCTATCCCTTTGAATTCTGAGCTCGATATTACATCTACTCTTGATGGTGACATTGACACAATCGAAACAGAGGTCCTTGAAACCTTGTTGCCTTAGGTCATTGAACCTGACCTTCCTGTGTCAGACACTTTGATTCCTAAGGTTGTTTAACTAGAGGAGCCTCAACCATCTTCACCTATTACTTCAAGATCTTCCTACTCTCTTTTGTTGTCTTAGATAGAACCTATATATCTTGGACCCGACGATGAATCTCTTCCGCACGAAATTTCAAGTATTGAAGAGATCCCACAAGAAGAGCCTCATTCTTCTACTCCTGTTCATTGGGAAGGACTTCATTTTTATTATATTGATCCTCTTCTACCTTTTCAAACTCTAACTCTTGATTCTTTGGACTTACTCGTAGATCTCTTACAACAATCATCATTGGGATTGTTAACCATGACTGGAATTGATATGACCTCTCAGCCCGTGTCTACCACTATGGTTGAGACATTGAATGTTGCTTCCTCATATATGTTTTAGACAACACCATAAACACATTTGTATGGTGGATCATCTGTTCCACCTGGTTATCTGTCTTTATCTAGTACCTTTCTTGGTGCATATTCTAGTCCTTGGACCTCTCCTATGTCATTTAATTCAAGAATAATATATTTTACTTCTCTTATGAGTTCCTCACAACCTGCTTCTTTTCCTCCCTCTACACCCATGATGGAGCATCAGGCTAGTCCTTATGTTAGTGGGAAAGGCTACCTTCAACAACCTAACTCTTCTTATGTTGGGTACCCTCCATCTCGATCACAATTTCCTCCATCATCCCCTTCCCATATGGCAGGGGGGACCTGTTGTTGGTATACCCCAAATTGGTAAGTAGCCTTATTATAGTCCTCCTTATCCTGGAGTGGATGATAGTGTTTGGCAACCTGCTTTACCCATTCAACTGGTTCATTTTGGGACTAATTGTTGAATCCTCAACTTGCACCATTTTTGTCTCAAAATCTTATCCATCCATCAGTGCCCCAACAAAATCAAATACATGTGAGCCAATATTTAGAGGTTGTTGTTCCATCATAACATTTTCCCTCAGTATCTGGTAATTCCCAGGTTCCTCTTACCCAACCTGTACAAGGTAACTTACATTCTCAACCACTTGGACAAGGTACTGCTCAAGTTTCGATAGGTCATATTATTCATAGTATGGTGCAGTCCCAATTGAACCCGCCTTACCATGAAGAAATATAATCCCCCATCAAGAAATAATATGGATCATATCAAGGTATTCCTCAAGCACCTTTTCAAGGCCAGGAAACCCAAAACCCAACCATTCTAGCAACTTTATCATAATCATGGGGCTGGAAAACAAGGTCACTTATATATTTGTTATCAAAATCCTCCCTATTCTGGTACCAAGATTCCTTATTGTTAGAACCATCCTTATACAAGGATGTAAGTACTTGTTACTCAAGCTATTCCTTCATATTCAATCCATCCTCCTCCAAACTTTAATCAACATTTTCTTTTTGTGGCTACTCTTGAATTTCCACACTTAACTTGACTCACTAATGACCCCATTGCTCATTCTCCATGGTGGCCAATTATTCCCACTAAATTTCCCTCTGATATCCCAAAATTCAATGGGAATTCAGGAGAAGACTCGTCGACGAATGTTATGAAATATCATTTATGGTGTTCTTCAAACTCCCTTAATGATTATTCTATTCGACTTCATATTTTTCAATGAATGCTTACAGGTACCACAATTAAATGGTATATTGAATTACTAGAGCTTCATTTCATGATTTCATTACTTTATCCACCACCTTCCTTACATGTTTCCAGTTACCCATCAGATACAAAATTGGAATGAAACTCTTGACCAACTTCAAACAATCATATTCCGCTCACATCTCAGATCACATTCTTGAGTGGAGACACCATCGTCGGTTGGTTAATACTTATGTTCCTGAGCAATTGTTAGTGGAATGGTTTGTCAAATATCTGTTATCCCCTATAACATAAGATGTGGCTAAAGTTGGACTCGTGACCGAAGAGCAAGTTATAGCTCGTTCGCAATATTTGGACCTTGTTTATACCCAATCAGGCACACTCTATGATAATATACCAAATTCTCTAAGACCTTTGAATATTGTTCCTCATCCACCTAGTAAAGAATCTCATGTTGTTGATGGCGTGATTGGTTCTGTTAGTTTGTAGTCGGTGAGTAAACTATCTAGTATTACTCTTACTGCACTTGCTCAAAACCCTCAATCCCATTCTCTTGCGGCTTCTACTTCTGAGATAAATGTTGTCTCAGCTAATAAAGGAAAGTCTCAACAACAACCTAGAAGCAAGAAGAAAGGAAAATGTAATAAAAAGAAAGATCCCTCACCGCAGGATAAACAAACAAATCAGTCCTTCGATGAGAAACAAAAGCCACAATACCCATGCTTGATTTGCAATGAGGATCAGTTTACACGTGATTGTCTACACTGTACTGAAGTGAGTCAGTTTCTTAAATATTATGCTTCTCCCTCTATGTTGACCAACCCGTTTCCCAATCAGGAGACTCATATGGTTTTATGAGATTCTTCTTCCTCTAACATATTTTTGATGCTTTCCTCCTCAAAGCAGAGATATGATGTTATGGTGGCCACTCGGAACAAGGAATATGGTAATTTGAATCCACTGAATAGTCAGGTTACTGATCAACTTGCCAGTTCGACATCACCTTCATTTGATCTTACTCCACCTCTGATTCCTGTGGAATTGACTATCAAGATTTTGAAGAGTATTATTCATAAGTCTTCTTTCAACTGTTGTTCAAGAGCTTCCAAAAAGTATAATGTAGTTTAATACTTGGTTCAGTTTCTATCAGCTATGTCAACTCTTGAAGTATTGCAGGACTACCCCACACAAAAGAAGGACTTTTCATCAACTATCAGACGTGTCGATCCAACGGATTCCATCCTAGTGGTTTTTTCTCATCAAAACTATACCCTTTGACTTCCATCCCAGTTAGTTAGTATAATCCAATTCGTCATCCATGGTAAGAACATTCATCGCTCTATTGTAGATGTGGGAGCCTTGACCTACATTATGTCCATGTCTTGCTGGAAGGTGACTGGTTTGCCTCAACTGAGTCAGTTGACCACCACATTGAAAGCCTTCGATGCAAGAACATACAAACCTTATGGGATTCTGAATTCCCTTCAAGTATAACTCGGGGGAAAAACTGTTTCCATAGAAGTCGAATTTATTGATGGACATAATCTTCTACTAGGATGTACGAGGGTTTACGCCATGGATGTTGTCATTTCAACTTACTTTTGTAAGATCACCTTTCCTCATAAAGGCAAGAGTGTAGCCATAGTCAACTTACCAACCTTCCTAGTAGCTTCAATGTGTCATCAAGTAGTTCATCAAACATCTTATCGAGCCAAACTTCTTCACATTTTATTGCACGTTTTTACATATACTTCCTTTGTAACAAAATTATTCTTTCACAATTTCCAATTATTAATATGGCAATCAATGTGTTCCTAGAATGAATCAATCAATTGTAGGTACAACACTATCAGATCCCTTCATCTTCTTTCTCAAGGTTATAGTTCTATTTTAGTCATCTTCTATTATTGATCACAAGCTTCTCTGGGGTTTCTGCTAATTTTTCAATTGAACCAATCAGATTTCCCTCTTTATAGCTGAGGTAGGTGAACTTCTTCCCATATAATCAAATTTTCCTTCCTCCTTCTTAATATTGATGCTTTGTGACATTCTCTCGATTCTTCCATTTGTTGATAAAGTTTAGATATATCTTAACTTTACTTGCAACCTTTATTAGAAAACTATAAAAGAACAAAAGGGAAAAGTTCAAAGATAAAATAGCAATAGTAATAATTAAGGAAATGTAGGGTACTTATCTTTTTAAAGATGGTTATCTTCCAATTAATCTTACACTTGTTCACCAACCTTGTCTCCATATCACCATGATGTTATTCCTATCAAAATAAAAAGATAAGTTTTTCTTTTATAATGGAAACAATTATTTAGGGTTCCTATTCCTAGGGTTTTCTAACTCAGACTTTTTCTAGGGTTTACAAACCCTAGATAATCCATAGTCATGAAGACTTGTCATTTAAGAATTGAAAAACTCTAAAAGCATGTCGTTAGTTGAAAAACCTTATTGATACCATTAGCATGCCTTTGATCATAAGACCTAGTCTTCACATGCAATGAACTACTTGGTGTGCTAACATATTAGCAATCTCTTATATGTCACTATTTTACCTAGTGAACTTAATATAAACAACATAGATAATGAAATGCATACACAAATTATACCTACCTCTAGAACCTTACCTTATCTCTTCAAAGATACGATCCTATCTTATCTTCAATTGTCACATTCCAACTCTCTTCAAAAAAGGTGCCTTAACTCCTTTAGCCATAGAAATTTTGTTGAGCTACTTTGCTTTGTCTTGGTTCCTTTCAAACAGGTCAGATTTATTGATGTAGTTAGTCCTTCTTCAACGTATAGGAAGGGCATCTTGATGGTGTGGTTATTTCACATAGTATATTTACAAAGATAAGTTTCATAAACCTTTAGATATCTAGTCATAATTATTCCAGTTTTGTCCTTCATAGGTCTATCAAAAAATATGTATGGAGGTTGTCTCAAACTATTGTTCTTCACATATATAAAAATTTTCCATTTATTTTGAACATTGTAACACTTCTCGAGTCTTCTCTTTATATATCAGAATTTCTTCTCAAAATTTTGTATTCTCAAATGTGTAAGCTTCAAATCCCTTGGATATAGTGTGTCACAAATGGCTTGAATACTTCAGATATGTAGAGTCACAATTATGTCAGATGCCATAGAATTACAATGCCATGTAGAAGTTTAGATTTCATATTGCCTTACTATCTTGCTTGAGTACCTTATATATTTGTGGATGTCTTCTTTATATAGGATCTTTCTTCATCAACTAGGATCCTAAGTAAGGGATGACACTATAATCTTCAAACACGTGGAATTCTCAAAACTTCATAGAGTTGTAGTCTCGACCTTTAACAAAGAAATAAATGATTCATATTTCAAATGCATAGGTAATAAGGTTCAAACGTTTCTTCAAAAATAGTATGTCACTTAGTTCTGCTTGGATTCATATGCCTAGACTTCATTATTTGTAGTATTCTCAGTAATACTTGTTACATAGAGGATTTGAATGTCAAGGATGGTTCAAACCTCTTGTTATAGAACAAGTATCCTCCTGTAGCTTGCATCATTTCTCATGTCTCAATTTTTTGTAGATTTCTCCAAGTATTTTCTTTTATTTGTTCACAGGATTCCATAGAGATATAGTATTTTGAGGAATATACTTCGGTCCTTTGTATACAAATATTTCTTAGAGATACGAACTTTTATAATTTTCATATTCTTTCATGGATTCATCATGAAATAAGTTCACATAGATGTTTTTATACTTATGCTCGGGGTTAGTAGTTAAATGTCATGGAATTATCTTATGGGTCTCACATCTCTATAATGCCATATTAAACTCAGAAGCCTAAAATATATTTCCACAGAAAGTTTGAATTCCACGGTGGCTTAATTCCACAGAAGCATGTTGTCATAGTAAATTTTATGTCTTAGAAGATATGTTGCTACATACATGTATTACCTTAGATAAAATGTGTTGTTGATGTGCTCCAATAGGTGCTTCTCTACATGTTTCTTACAAAACTAATCTTTTTACGAAACCATAAGAAACAAGACTGAACACTCCTTTTCTTAAGCTTAGATTTGAAACAAAAATATAATTATAGTAATTTGGATCACATAATGTAAGTTACAAACCTCCTTGAATGAGTACTACAGACTTTGGTTACGGCTTCACTAAATTCAAATGTATAACACAAAGAAAATTTTAGATGTATCAATCCTTGATTATTGTTTCTTGATGTCTCTACTCCTTTTTGACTTCTTAGGGTTTCACCAACAATGCTCTTGTATTTAAGTATTCTTTTAAAGGGATGTATATCTTCATATAAGCCAACAATATGTGATATTCAATCTTCCTTCCTTCCACCTTAGCTATGATACTATGTTGAGAAAGTAAGATGCTTGTAGATTAAGGTTAATTTCTTTGTCATGATAATTACTTGAGAATATTTGTTGGCTTCTTATTAATTTATATTTTTCTTCATCAAGAAATTACCAAAATGTGAAACATGAAGATCAAAAAATACAAAGAACATAAATATGTAGGCTCCAATCCAGGGAAAAACCCCTTAAGGGGGAAAACCCAAACAACTCCTCTTCTTATAGAATCAGATCAAAGTGAGATATCCAAGACCCAAGACCAAGACCAAGACTACCACATAGACCTAAGTCAGCACTCCATCAATTCATCTTCAACAAATCATAGTCAACAAAATTCATTATTGGTCAAATCTTTGAATTCTGGTTCCATCCCTGAAATTTCAGCCTCCCTAAAATCACAAGCCATGAAATTTTAGAAAAATCACATGTGTGAATAGAAAACTATGGTAGAAAACATATATACCTCTCTCCTTTGACTTCTCTCTCTTTGTTCTTTGACTTCACTGGTTATTTTCTTCTTACTGGTACAAAAATCGAATTTCATGCCAAAAAGTGGAGCACAGTTGCTAATATATAGTTGTTCAACCATCTGAAGAAACGTAACTTATGGGATGGATGACTTGTCCATCTAGAGGGTTGCCTTGGTCGTGTGGTGACAAAATTGACTCTTTTGACTCAATTTTCTTTTCTTTTCTTACAGATAATCCAAATGGGACTTAGACTCATGACTAAACTTCTTATTGACTCAATAAACCCTGGAAGCATGAAAAACATGTTTTCGTTAGAAAATAACAACAATAATAATACATTTATTTTTCTTCTTTTTGCTTTTACATGAAATGCATATTGATACAAATATAATGATAATTATGAAGGCCAAAAATAGTTACATTTTAAATTGCGGTGAAACTACAAAGGCCACACTCTATATGAGCAACTGGGTTCGATACTAAATGAGCTCCTCATCCTATCTAGAGAGACTAAGAATGATGCTAAAAGACACACACTCAACTGAGTGATAATGGGTTTATAGGACCATTATTTCCAATTGGTCAACATATTTGACATAAGGAGAATGATTGTCCTCTACTGGAAAATTCTCCCTAACTGGTCAAAAACTTTGACACAGGGAGAACGATTGTCCATGATGCTACCATATCAATACTCTCTTTGAGAGAGGTATAGGACCATTCTTCATAAGTATGAATATCCTTGATGATGTTGTCTCATCACTCCCTCTTGTTGAGAGAGGCATGCTCAATCACTTCCAATATTGCCTTGGGACAATATTCTTGATAATACTAGAGTCATACTTCTCTCCTCAAGGTGCCTAGACCTGTCATCATTCTATAATCTGCACTTGATCAAATAATCCTGCAAGTTGAAGCCATATTTCTTCACAACTTGTTATTCAAGCTACAACATACTCAACCTTTGAGTGCAACAAATGTCTACTTCCTGCTCATCCAAAAGAGCACAATGAAGCCCAAACTGAAGCATCTTCCTAAAGTACTCTTCCTGTAATTTTCACACCCAACAGTTGTAGATCACTATTTGAGTCATATATCAAACCATAACTAATTTTTCCATGTTGGTACTTCAACAAATTTTGAGTTATATTCTTTAGCTCAACCATAAAATGATTTGCTTCCTTTACTCAATTTATTATCTTGGCTACTTCCAGGTTACCTTACCTGGGTGATCTTTCTAAAGAAGATTCTGTTGTGGCAAAGTAGGTTGCTCCTTCTGCCACAAATTTTATTAAAGTGCATCAACTATTTGGTAAAAATCCTTCACTTTGAATTCATAACTAAACTCCCTTTGAAGCTAAAACAATGGTTGTTGAGGAAGTTATGATTGGTCCCTCTAAAGAAAATATTTTGGTTAATGCAAATCCCTTTGACACATGGTTACTTCTTCTTTTGTTAGAAAAACAAATCATATAGGATCAACCTTGATCCATCAATCCAAGTGCATCAAATCTGAGGAGCCTGTACAAAGCCTTCTTCTATTTGCAGGTATTAGAATTTTTCATGTACCTTACAAGCTTGAGGTAACTCTTATGTACACTTATTATTTCACTGAGGAAGATAATCTTTGCATCCATTTGATGCAATTTTCAATAGAAATCATAAAGATAATACACTTTTAATACAAGTATACCTCACAAGATGTCCCTTCATAGTCTTCTACCTCTTATAGAGGTAATCCTTCGCTTTGTACTTCTCTCAGGTCACCATTTATTGTATACTTCATCTTGGAAGTCACTATTGACTTATTTTTGGCATATATCAAAACATACTCCAATTTTGTTGATTTGACTTCTCCCTCTTAAGCTTAGATCTACTAAAATATCTCTCAACACAAATCGATATTTCTAGGATAGTCCTCTTGTCACAACTTTGCTTTGTTATTACACCTACTACCAAATCCTTGGAAGGCTTCATTATGTACCTACAATACTTACTAGGTGGCTAAGGAAGAACACTCACAATCAAGAAAAGGATTCAAAGATATGAGAAAAACTAATAGTAAGATAACAATAGTAGCAATCAAAGAAGAGAGATATAAAGTACTTATCTTTTGAGAAGGATGTCAACTCTCTCTTGATATTTGGTCTTCTTGCATCCATTTGCAACTATGTCAGCTTTATCCACACTATTATGATGTCATTCCTTCCTTGCACTAAGCTAGGGTTTCTTATTTTAGCAGAAATGTTGATCTAAATAAAATCCTAGAGTTTTTTCCATAAACCCTAAGGTTTTATTATTTAAGCTCTCTTAGTTTTTTAGGTTTTGCAAGCCCTATATATCCAAATATCCAAAACCCTACAACATATTTGCACATGTGAAGAAATCCATTATTGTAAAAACTCATCCTTGGTCAAACCAAATAGCTCAGCTTGTTTAAAACAATGTAGAATCCATAATGATATGATTTCATGCATTAATGAGTTATTTCAATATTCAAGAGATAGAGATTCAACCTTTCACACAAGTCATGTTAAACCTCTACTTGATCTTGTCAGAGATCCTAAAATATTACTAGGACTTTATAATCATGACAATACATACCTCACATGTCAAACTTCAGAATTTTGTTGATCTCTTAATGGTGTTGTATTTCCAATCGTTATATTTATTCATCATTGTAGCGTGTATAGAGTTATACTTCAACTCTCTAACTATTCTTCTCATTCTTGTCATTAGATCAAACTCTACTTTTGAAAAAAATGCCTTCCATAATTCAAAGGTTTAAGGGAGTAGATATCATGGCAATGTTGGCTTAGTAAATATGTAAATATTTATCCCTATAAGTGATTCTTCCTTCTGAGGAAAAAGACAAATCTTGAATGAGAACAAAAGTGTAGAAAGGCTTCAATTTTTTTGAGATTAACTATGAGACCTCTCAACCTTCAACTTTGATTGAGTTATTATCGGCCTTCTAAGATTTGGTCTTGAGAACTTTATATCTTCAAACTAAGGCATCATTTTCGGCCTTAGTGTAGTATAGTCTAATATTATTAGTCCTAAAATGGAGTTAGATTTACAGGGACTTGGATCTCTAGCACGATCAAGTTTATAACAAGATAATCTTCCACTAATACTTGTTGACAAGAACAAGTTATGAACCAAAACAAAATTTTAGGTAGGCTCATCCATTATCTTAAGATTTTTAGATTCTCATCCGAGAGACTTCAAGATTACCTTTTGGATCTATAGTTTAATCCTTGATGCTACTTGGTTCTTTTGAAATATGTTGTGAGATTCATAAGATGATTTTTTATGCTAAAATTTCTTACACACTTGTAAACATGTTTGACCTCCTAAAACTATATTTTTCCACTGAGATGTTTTGGACCTTTGAGACCATGACTAAGGCTTGACATGTTGTGAGGTTCTTTAAAAATTCAGATCAAACATATTGAAGTCAATATTGTCTTATTCAAGTCTTGAGGCCATCCAACCCATCTTCAATACAAGCTTTTGGACTTTGAACTTTTCACAAATGTAAGAAAGAAATAAAATTCAATATTGAACTAGGGCTTCAACCCTTTTATAGAAAACTTTATTTTTGTGGCACAGACTAGGGTTTTTCAAAATTTAGATTTTTATCCTTTTGAGATTAGATTCTTCCTCTTTTTGTTCTTGGCACAAGGTCATACTTAACACAAAACTTTTGTTTCTTTTCATTTCGTAGACAAACCTTGAAAGGGGACAAATTACAAAAAAAACAACCTAATGATTGTAGAATGGAGTGAGAATTTCTTAAGCTAGTAGATATATGGCTAGTTGACAGATTGAGCCCTAGATGATGACTTAGATGGTTTCCTTTCTAGGGCTTCTCTTTCACCATAAATCTGATACAATGTTGATTTTTCAAGAGTTCTATAAGCTTATAATTGTTTCTTATGATTCTTTCTTAAATTGATCTTTTCTTACATTTATCGTTCATCATAAAATAATTACACAGAGAACTTCAACAAGAAATCAATATGCCAGTAGGATTATAAAGAGACAGATACAACAGAACATAAGAGTTTACCCTAGGAAAACCAACATGGGGGGAAAACCTAACAACATTTTCAATAGATAAATCCTTCAATTCAACAAAGATACATCTTAGTCAACACTAGGTCAAACTAGGTGCATCCTGCTAGTCAAGTCATAGGAATTACCAATAAATTATGTTTGGTATGCTTTCCTAGGGTATAACTCTGTCTTTTCTTATTTAACCGTAAGTTTGGTTTGCAACATTGCTCTATCATAGAAATTCGGCCTTCCATAAATTTGGGCCTATGATTCAATAATTTGTCAGATATTCTTCCTTCCTTGTTACATATGTGAGAGCCTAGAACAAGATTAAAATCATAAGAGTGAGGGCTAATAAAGATAAATACTTAACCTCATTTTCATCCTTCTAGTTTTCTCCTTGCTTTGCATGATGAATAGAAAATATAATGTCTTGATGATCAAATCTGAAAATTTCTTCTAAAGAGATGGTCAAGTCACTTAAATAAGCATCTTGAAGGTTGAATGGGTGCCTTCCTTTAACTGGGTTGACTTGACTAGGAGGACAATGACTACATATTTTTGGAGCCTAAAATTCAACTTTTATAAACTCAATTTTTTCTCTTACAACCAACATGAAGAACATATCTTTTAACATTTTTCCTTTTGATTCAAGCATGAAGAACATGCAAGCCTTAAGGGATAACTCAGTTAGTCAAGTTTTTATTGATAAGTATCTTTCTTATCGGGAGGTCATGAGGTCAAATCTCCTCAATTCCCTTAGGGTTAGACCTTGCTAGTTTGACCGATGGGTAGATCTCTTCAGGTTGAACTACTTGGATTTTCTCATGGATGTAGCTACCACTCAATGTCGGTGAACCACATTAAAAAAAATCATGAAAAATATGCTTACAAATACATTAAGGGCTAAAATATACATCATGAAGATTGACCATAGCTACAAAATTCAACAATGCCCACTATGAACAGATAAAATTTGTAGCTATGTCTTTTCTCCTCTACAAGTTTCACACTACATCATTTTAGATATTTTTTAGCTCTATTAACATTGTCTCAACAAGATGGAGGGCCTTATTCAATGAGTGCTAGTTCTAACATCGAAAAGTGAGCAACTTCACTAAATTTAGACATGAAAAAATGTGGTAGTAATGGTTAAAATGAGATCCCATGGTTAATATGAATAGCCTATATTTCTTTTGTTTAGAAACTTTTTGGCGAAATCACATAATTGATCATTTGTCGACGCGTTTCGAACCAACTAGTGTGGTTCATCGTCAGGACAAGTTGAAGATACAGATCCAGATTTAGCGTGTTATATAGTCTAAACAGAGACTCCAACGGCTAGAAAGACTAACGACTATTTTTCAACTTAAGGACCCCAGTCAAACCTCCTTTAACTAAATTAATATTAATATTCTTTATAATTATTATTATATCTAAGGAGTCAAGTAAACTGGATAAAAATAAAACAGAAGAATAAATGAAAAACCAAGATAGGCTCATAGTAATCAAAGGACAAAGAAAAGTGGGAAAATTAGTATACCATTAATGGCCACAATTCACCTACTTAAATAAATAAAGCAACCACATCATATCACAACACATCATATCACAACATTATGCTGTAATGGAAATGCCAATTAAGTGTTCTTTGTGGGCCCTCCTTAGCCTTTGTATCCTTTCTCATTCAACCCCACACACAATGAACTAGGAACTTGCTATAACAAAAATTTAATAGCCATTATGTTGAAGGCTTATATCACCCACATGTTTGAAATGATGGCTAAAGAATAAGATACCCTAAACTATAAAATGATGGCTAAAGAATAAGATACCCTAAACTATAAAATCAATTAAGTGTAGTTTGAATACGAGAGAGCAAAAATTGTTTCAGTGTAGTTTGAATACGAGAGAGCAAAAATTGTTTCCTCCTTTACTAAGGTTCAAATCTCACTTTATAACTTCTTGATATCTGCGAATTGATTATTATTCAAACATTAACTTAACCTAAACCCTAAAAGCTTTGATCTTTGTGAATTAACTATTATTAAAACATTAACTTTACCTAAACCTTAAGAAATATATTAAAAATAAATAAATAATCAATCAAAATAAATAAATAAATAAAGGAGCATAAAGTTCATTGAGTATGTGGGCCATAAAATATGAAACCTTTGGAGGATGGAGCCCCCCATTGCATACACCGAATGTGGCATAGTTGAAATAAAGAAGATGGCATACACCTAATGTGAATGTGGGGTGAAATTTTACACTAGATTTGACTTTAGAATAAGTGCGAGCCGAGATTCTAAGAATACCAATAAACGCATGGTTGTGGTGGGTTCTTTAGGATATTTCAAAATATTATTCTGGTGATCCCTTTTGTGATTTTACATCACTTATTTGTGAGTTTTAAATGATGAAGAAAAGAAGAAAAAGCATAATGGAATTTTATAAAAGTTGTGGATTTGATTAAAGTTGTCGATTTTATTTTTATTTATTATTAGGTGTGAGTATAATCATGTTTGAAGGTTAAAGAACATCAAAAGATGCACTTGATATCATTTAGTGACACCTTATCTGCTGACAACATTAGCCTTACTTCATTATTTCATCATTTTGTTTCTTTTTCACTTGGGATATTGTGTTTAGCATAAAAAAGTGTTAAATTTGTGACTAATTTTGGTGGCCATGAATCAAATTTTATGATGGGATTTTAATAAAGTTGTTATAATCAAATATTATAAAAACATATTAACACCCAATCGATCTCAAATTTGGATTCAATTCAAGCAACTTAAGTTTTTCTTTTAATTTGAATTTAATAAAAGAGTAAAGTAAGGATTTATATGGGTGGAAGCAAAAGATATTGGGAACATTGATTTGGAAAAGATGATTAAAGCAAAGAGTTCATTTAAAGAATAAAACTAGGAAATTGAATCCTAATATGACACCTTACATTTTACAGAGCTTAAAGATATTCATATTATAAATATGGCTAAAATTGGTCATTTTTTTCATAAGCTTGTGATTTGGTGTTTGAAATAGTGAGAAGAGGAAAAAAATTCTTGAATGTTCGGTCGTTTAACTCTTTCTTTGTTCGGATCATATACATGCTGGATTCCTGAGTTTATCCATCTAGTATTCTTTCAATACAAACCTTTTTCCATTATTATTCATAGTAAGATATACATAGAGGATGGATGAGAGAGAATAGAAATACTCCTTTCATATTGCTGCCTACAAAAGGTTCAAGAAAGGATAATAAAAAAAATTGAATGGAATATATATTGTGAATAGAATCTGGTCAATGGAAGGCAAAAAGTGCACTTCCCTCCCCTAAAATTGTATTTTAAAATAATTTTGGGGTTCACATATCTTTCTTAGCAATGTAATAGAAATTGTGTTTTCATTGTAAAGCATAAAAAATTCAAATTAGTAATAGAAAAGAGGAGATTTAAAGACAAGAGGCCATAAAAAATTAGAATATTTTCCTAGAGCACCACTCTTTTAGCAAAAACAAGTAACACATCCTCTTGTCCTCTTTTCCTCCATTCTCATTCTCCTTGTAATATTAAAGAGGTAGTTTATAATCATTGTATAATCCTAGATGTTATAATGTCTCATGAAAGAGATATAATTCCCTCTTGAGACCCAATGCGTGTCATCCTAGAAGAGATCTTAATGATACATGTGATAGCATTATTAGTAAATTGAGCCACTATGGCATTCTACCTAAATTTTAAGAAATGTTGGAGGATAAAGGTGAGTTAACTCCTCAATACCATTTCTTTCTTCTTATCAACATTTTTGGAGTAATTGGTAGAAAGAAAAACCTAGGACAAAGCTAAATCAATTTAGCTCTTAGGTCTCATTTTCATTATCTATTAGAATGGATGAAACTTTTGTGTAAATAGGTCCTAGCTATGTGGAGTTGATGAAATATCTTTGGGCTTTTACATTCATTATGTCAAATTGCTTCATGGGTATCCATTTAAACTTGGATCTATTTTAAATGCCTAATAAGTCTATTGTTTGGAGTTTTCATCCATAAGAAAGAGTTTGTAATAACCCTCTGTTAACAAAAATTGCTTTTCTCTTAAGTTAATTGTCAGGCAAAGTAAAAATATGGTGCTTTCGGTTCCAAATTCCATTCCTATAGATAAAATTCATTGAATCCTTATATTGTTCGTCTTCCTAGTCACTCCTAAAACTACAACTCAAATATTTTATTCTATTTTTAATAAAGTGTAGACACAAATCTGTAGGACACTCTAAGGGTACCCCTAATTTGGCACAAGAGTTGGCTTAAAGGCCTCAAATGGTGCAAGAAACTTATTATGCAGATTATACCTTGACATTTTCCATTATAAGAGTGGGGGTGAAATAGGGGACAACATAAGAACTGTTGTTATTGATGGAGGGAGGGTTCTCCTTAGGAATACTATAACAACCTTGGTGAAATTTCCATGTAATAAAAGTTAATAAAGGCAAAATAATAACCATGGTTGATGGGACACTTGTTCCAAGCTAAATTTTGGGTAAGACATCCTAGTGTGGGTGCTTATTGGTTTATTATGGCTAAGGAAATTTTCAAAGGCAATGGCTAAGGCTTTGGAAAGGAAAAATGGAAATTTTCGCACATTTATTTATGAAAATAATGGAAATTAGGAGAAAAGGAAGGTGAAAGGTCACAGGTTGCATGTGAGGAGGAAAATAAAGGAAAATAATGGAAAATGAAGAAAATAGAGGCCTGATTGATAAAGAGGCTTCTAAGGATCAGTTGGTACCTTTTGTCAGTTCAATTTTTGAGCTCTCTCATTATTCTCTCTCTCACTCTTTGACACTTAGAGTTTTCTTGGAGCACTTTCACATTGGATCAAGAAAGGAAAAGAAGGAAAGAGGATGGAGGGATCAAGCAAGGAAGAGCATGATCAAGTAGCTACAACATGATTCTTTGTAGGTATCGATTTGCATGTGTGTTTTCCTTGCTAGATTTGGCATGCATGGTATTGCATGTGGTTCTTTGTTGTTATGGCATGGGTTTTGCTAGGTGTGGCAATATTTCAGCCTATCCTTGTCATTTTTGGATAAACATGGTGTGACAGGGTTCTCATGTTTTAGTTGAGTTGGATTGCCAGATGGATTCAAAGTTGAGTGAGGTGGACACCTAAGTAATAGAACACATGGCTTAGTAACCCCTGAACCAAACTGTGGGTTGTGATAAAGCTAGATTTTGTGTTGCCTTGGTGGGCCTAGGAATCCTCGACTAGTGAATGGTGGGATATATGTTAAAGCCTAGAGGTGGGTGCTCTCCATCAGGCCTGGTAATCCTAGGATGGAATATGTGGTAAAGCCTAAAGAGTGGGTATCAGTGTAGGGCCTAGTGAATTGGTGTGGATTGTGGTAAAGCCTCAGAGACTAACAGACAAGAAAATTCCTCATGGTGTAGGTGGGGAAATCAAGTGGGATCCATTCTTTCTTTGGCCTAGTGATCTGGTGGAGATCATGGTAAATCATGTTATTCCATGTTTATTGTTTTGGCGTAGTGATCTAGTGTGGATTGTGGTAACACCTAGTTTCTATTGATGAGAGTAAGGTGGTTTAGCCTCATGATTCCCTAATTTGTTCTTTTTGTTTAAGTCCCATGTTCATTCTTGAAATATAACATAGGGGTGATTGGATGAAGTGATACTTGGCTCAGCCAATCTATGGTTGGGTGGAACATGGTAGTCCCATACGAGGTCAAATGTTGCATTCATTAATAAGAGGTTGTTTCCTTGGTATACTATGTGTAAATGTATTGGTTTATATGTGGATTCTATGACTGATGTATCCTTGATATTTTTGTTATTATTACGTTGGTTATAAGCATGTATTATGACAATGATGATGTATGACTCTCCTTATGGTTTAAACCTGTATATTACATATTTCTGAAATGTTTGACGAAATTCTAGTCATGGCTAGTAGGGGTCTAGTCTAGACCTTGTCAATGTTTTTTCAAATGCAACATTGTTATGTTGTGTAAATTCATTTCCGAAAGTGTCATTGAGTTCTAGGTAGTGACCTTGGCTTTGGGCCTAAAAAAGTGGCACAAATCCCAGAGTTGCAAGCATAGGTCTGAGGAGAAAATTCTTTATACGCACACATACCCATACCGTGGGAATGTCTGGAGCCTCCTAGACACATGCATGTACATATGAAGGGAGCGTCTATGGGTTTAATGGTCTAAAACTTTAGTTGGTTTAAGTAGCTAGTTACCTGAGTGGTTGGGATAGCTCCTGGGAGTTTTGTTGCTGATGTGGAAGGTGTGATGTGGTTCAGTCGTTTCCACTTCCTTGAGGTCACCTAGGAGGTTGAATCCCATCATAGCAGCCTCTTGTCACATGTTTACCTCAGTTGGCCGATTACTTAGGTAGATGTGGGATAAGGGTGTTACAAATAAAATGATAAATATGACAACTCCATTTTTCATTTTTTTTGTTAGGTTTTTAACTAATGGATAATGATACCCTAAATATTTTATTATTTAACATTTTAGGTTATTGGGATTTTTTTCAACTCCAATAGGTAATGAAAACATTTTCCATTGTTACTAATTATCTACTAAGTGTGGTGAGAAAGTAGTGGCTCTTAAGGGAAAAAATATGTCACATCGAAACTCCACATTAGCCTGGCGCTTAAAATGGCATATGATGTCAACTTTTCCTCTCTATGCCCTTCATGGAAAGAAAACTCAATAAAAGTGATCATTCCATAAATTCATTCAATGAGCACTTAGATCTAAAAGATTGGAAGTACATGGAAGTTAAGAGCACTAATAAGGCCACACATTGTCTTAATCTAGAAATATAAGACTATAAGAGGATGTAACATGATACTTCAATATTTCTTTACCATGAAAATGTTAGTCATAATGAAGAAAATCTTAACTATAAAGTTGTTTCCTATTATGAATATGGACCACAAAGTTTCCAAAATTGTATGGTGCTGGGTGTTGAAGACCATTTCTTGGGGACTTTTATGATTCTAGTTTAACAAAATTATTTTTCCAAAACAAACATTTTGACTTTGTTGAAGCTATTGTACAACAATATATGTAATTTTTTCCAATCTCTATGCCATTTTTATAACCATACGTGTTATTGAACCCTACTTTATTTGGAATTTATATCCATTCCTCTTCGCATATACATAAAATGGAAAAATTAGTAGAAGAATTGATAGAAAGTGAATATGAAAAATGTTAGATAGAAGATGTAACTCATCATACAAAATATTTACCCAACAAAAGCAACATATAGGGGAATCACATTTTTAGCATTAGATTCTTGTATCTCTAGCCTATCACCTTATTCATGGTGAACAAACTTTTATTGGAAATAATATAAATTATTTGGCTAAGAACACTTCTTAGCTAAGGAATGTTTTGAACTACATTCTTATTGATATTGTTCAATATATATAGGAGTTAATACCTATACATTATACTCCCCATGTAAAGGATAAAATATGATGTATAGTCTATACTTCCATATTCCAATGACAACCATCATGATTTTGTTGATTGCTTTTATCATGTGATAGAATATGGATCTTAAATTGCATGTAGTGGAGAATAAGTTGAGGCGAATGGAAAACCTATGATGGCACATGAATTTCTTCTCTTCCCTTGGTTTGAATAAATAATATCAACACCAATAAGTCGAACATTTTTAGCATATTGGGATAAATGGTTCTAAACAAGAAGAGGGAGGCCATGAAAAGTTAGAATTATCATTTAAATAATCCACAAAATCAATTTCTATCCCTCATATAACACTATCCTTCACTTGAAATGTGAGGGAGGATCAATCCTTTTCTCAAGGAGAGGCGGTTCAACTTTCAAATCCATATCTCACTAAGAGGGAATATTAGTTGCTAGTATCCTCAAATATAGAGATTAATATTTGTGATAGGATATGGCCATTAATGATGATGATGATGATGATTATTAACATCCATTAAGAATAATATGGTATATCGAACCTTAAAAATAAGATATTAATTGAGATTCTTTAACATTTTATTTCTATAATAAAAAATAAGGGTGTTATACAGGAAAATGACCTCCGCGTCAACTCAGAGGAGGAAGGAAAGTTGACTGAAAGATTGACCATATTCATAGGCCTATTTTCCAAGATAACTCTCCCCAGGAACTAGCAAGGTGCTTTATAAAGCTTCCTAACCATGAATCAGGTGTGTTAGTCCCTAGGGTAACTCTCTGTGTTGCCTTAGGGGCAACGTTAGCTAGCTTTGGTAAGTTTATGGAGGCAAAAGGAGCAGTTGACTGAATAATATCCTAATATTCACTCATATGTCAGCCCAGAAAGTAGGAAACATCTGGATTCAACGTGTTTGAGGATATTACTATTCCTAACGGAGTCTAGCAAATAGGGAAAGAGCAATAAAGCATGGAAACATCCCAGATTTTTCCCAAAAGAACTCATGAAATAATTGGCAAGGCTTATCCTCTCATGCCATATATTTGAGGCTTGGGGCATTGTGAAAGGGGTCGAAAGTATTGAAAGGATGTTAAGAAGAGAGAGAGAGAGAGAAGAGCTAGAGGAGTAAGTGAATCTTGATGCAGCTGATGGTTGTAATCACTCTTTCCTACCATTAATATAGACCTGTAGTTGTGTTGTCTACTCCATGGTGTTAGTATTGTGATTTATTTACATGTTTATGCAACATTATTGATTATGAGTAGCTTAGATATGTGTAATTAGATATCCTTATGTATTCATGTATTTATTATCAAAGTTATATGTTGTGATATTACTCCTCGTATTGTCTATGTGTAGGTATTGATCTAGGAGCTAGTTAAGAGGTCTCCCACTCTGCGATTTTGAGTTCTTCAGCAACACCGCACTATGATCCAAGGTAACAATCTTCATTCTTACTTTGATTATCACTTCATTGATATGGATATGTCAATGTATCTTTGTGCCAGCTGTAGCTAATCTGATCTATTTTCCAAGGATCCTAGGAAGATCCTTGAGGGTATTTCCACCACAATCAACCATGCATTAATCCTTATAGCATAATTGGTGACTCTACTGGGGACTATACTTCGTTCTCAGTTTTCTCCTTGTAAGTTCCCAAATATCTCTTTCTTCCAGGCCCTCCTGTACTTCTTGATTCCCTTTTTGACCACTCAAGACCATTCAACACCCTTCTCACAGTGCTCAGCTCTTGATATGATCCCAACAACCCTTGTTTAGAGCTTCTGCCACACTAACACACCCCAGTAGTGAAACCAATGCTTTATAAAGCACTGCTACCTTGCAAACATATCATTAGTGCAACTACTAACTCTCTGTGTCCTCTTTTGAAGTGCGTTAGATAGCCAGATCTTGATAGACAACTAGTTCTGTGAACTCCTGGGTTGGGGAAGCTACCTATAGGTTGATTAAGGATATGCAATTGTGCATGTTTGTTTGGCTGTCTGTTTCTTGAACAATTTTGATTTTAGGAAAATATATTTACTACTAATGTTTTTCATGAAAAAGAAAATACAATTTTTTTACAGTTTTTCTCCTTAGTTGGTTAGATTGTGCATTTATTTGGTTTTAAAAGTTGTTAGAGAGCATTGCATGTTTGTACATTGTGCTTGTGTTTTACTATATTGGATGCATGTTACATATTGATGTATAAATGATCCTCTCCCTATAGAAGCAACTCTTTCATTGAAGTCAAATTAAAAGCATTTTTCTGCATGGTTTGTTTCAGACTCTAACAAAGACATTAACAAAGTACATGGTTTGTTTCAGACTCTTTGTTTACGAAGACATTAACAAAGTACATTTAAAATTTACCTCTTAATAAAATAAATCAACAACTCTTTTATGAGTAAACACACATACTAGTCTAGGCTAGGATCTTGTGTTAGGCAATTGTGAGTAAACTGCCCAAGATCATAAATCGAGACTAGTGTCACTAACGAGGGAAACTCTTTCTGCACTCGTGCTATCTAGGACCACTCCAATCAAAGCGGAGCTGAATTCGAGACAACTTTGGAATGTGAAAGAAGGTAGCCTGCCTTTGATTACATGTCCTTTGGGTATTCTCTGTATCGGGGATCCCGTCAAGGATACCGGAGCTGAGTTGGGGACTGTTGATGCCTCGAAAATCGTTGCATCGACATTGGGGGAAACCACCCGGTCCGGACCTTAGTGCAGCTCCTTTTCCGTTTGGTGTAGTGGCTCCGACTGGGGATAATGGGACTAGTTTCCCAGCAATAGATAAATGGGATGAATGGATACTTTGAGCTAATAGTAGTGATAGGTGAATGACTAAAACTATTTGACAGAAATGTAAGTAAATAAAACTATCCCGGGAACCTAATTGAACTTCTAAAGCGTAGCTTTTGATGTTCTATATCCCAAAAATACAATTATATAGATAACCGCATTCTCAAAACACAGATATTAAATCATTCAAGATTACCGTACCTAAATAGTTAAATACAGTGATTAAAGCAATACTACTAAACTTTAAAGGTTCATACCATTAATGTATACATGATTGAAAAATAAGGCATATCATCTGAACATCCAATAGTGGTATGAGCAAGATTTCCTGTTGTTACGCATGCATACAGCTAATGATAGCAGAAAATAATTACACAGCGAAATCAAATACACAGAATGAATTCAAACAAAGGATAAAAATACCATTTGATTTGTAATCCACTCCCGATATGAATCTCTATGTATGACTTCTACTTCAACACATAACAATCTTTGCATCAACGACAATAGTGCACAATTGAATCAAGAAATTTCTCCGTTAAAGTAAAAGCAGGTGGTTTTCATAAAAGAATAAAGGCTGAAGCACAATAGTGCAAACTTCAGTCTGTTAAGTCTATTACAAAATTTTACGACCCTTTTTAAAAACATGAAAGGGTCTATAAATACTATGCTAATCTAAATATCTATAAAACAGAAATGCTAACTAAGCT
>APFE031654104.1:0-16855 GCA_000404065.3 Pinus taeda
CTGCACAGTTCTCCTTTGTATGCACCTTTTCAAGAGAGACTCCCCTTTCATTGATAACCTGTCTTACAAAATGGTACTTGATTGGTATATTCTTTGATTTACTATGATAGGCTGGATTCTTAGCCAAATGTATTGCACTTTGACTGTCACAAAATAACTTGATGTTGTCCTGCAACGTACCAAACTCACCAAATAAACCTTTCAACCAAATTGCTTCTTTGCAAGCATGAGAAGCAGCAATGTTTTCTGCTTCAGTAGTGGATAAAGCAACAATGCTCTGTAGCTTTGACATCCAGCTAATAGCTCCACCTGCAAGAGTAAAGACATACCCTGATGTTGACCTTCTCTTATCCAAATCACCTGCAAAATCAGAATCGACATATCCGCAAACAAATTCACTACTTTTATTATAAGTGATACAATAATCACTTGTGCCTCTCAAATATCGAAGCACCCATTTCACTACTAACCACTGTTCTTTACTTGGATTTGCCATATACCTGCTGACAACCCCAACTGCATGTGAAATATCTGGTTGAGTACAAACCATCACATACATCAAACAACCTACTACATTGGCATACGGAATTTGAGACATATATTCCTTTTATCAAGGAATTTAGACTTCTGTGATCCATAACACTTGTTTAGAAATTTTTTCGACGAAATCACATAATTCATCATTTGTCGACGTGTTTCGAACCAACTAGTGTGGTTCATCGTGAGGACAAGTTGAAGATACAGATCCAGTTTAGCGTGTTAAATAGTCTAAGCAGAGACTCCAACGGCTAAAAAAGGACTAACGACTACTTTTCGACTCAAGGACCCCAGTCAAACCTCCTTTAACTAATTTAATATTAATATTCTTTATATTTACTATTATATTTATGGAGCTACGAAAACCAGGTAAAAAATAAAACAGATCAATGGTTAGTTATTATAATTGATCCATTTATTTATTTAAAATTATTAATTATACTTTATATATATAGATATATATATATATAATTTATATAATCCTAACCTTCTAAAATATTTTATTATTGTTTAAACTATTACATAAAATACAATTTTTTTTTATCTTACTTTCTTTTTTTTTAGATTAGTTTTAATTAAAAATAAAAAAATAAATGAAATTTTTAATTAAATAAAAACTAGTATTAATCAGTTACTTTATTTCGAAAATGCATATTTTATTTATTGATTAATTATAAGAATATTTATAAATCTAGCTATAGGTTGAAAAATCAAAGGCTAATAAAAAGTTAAATACACACCCTACATTCTAAGGATAGCTCAAGTTTAGAGAGGCCCTCGAGATTGAAAAAAGGCCAAATAATCTTAATAGGTATGATGGCTGGAAGATCAGCAGATGCTGGGTCCCAGCCCTGTCTTCCTAGCCTCCGCGGTCCGTTCTTGGTAAGGTCTCTGTGTTTCTTGTTTCCTTCCATTGAACTGTTTTATTTTTTACCTGTTTTTCGTAGCTCCATAAATATAATAGTAAATATAAAGAATATGAATATTAAATTAGTTAAAGGAGGTTTCACTCGGGTCCTTGAGTCGAAAAGTAGTCGTTAGTCCTTTTTCAGCCATTGGAGTCTCTCCTTAGACTATTTAACATGCTAAACTGGATCTGTATCTTCAACTTGTCCTAACGATGAACCACACTAGTTGGTTCGAAACGTGTCGACAAATGATGAATTATGTGATTTCGCCGAAAAAAATTCTAAACAAATATATTCCTTTTCTTCATGTGTATTAGGACATAAACTAAAAGAAAACTTAAAATGGGAAGCTAAAGGGACTCACACAGGCTTCACATTGTTCATCCCAAACCTCAAGAGTATTTTCTCAATATACTTTTGCTGTGATAATCACAACTTATCATTGCTCTTGTCTCTAAAAATCTCCATGCCCAAAATCTGTCTTGCTGCTCCTAGATCTTTCATATCAAATGTCCTTGCCATCTGAGCCTTTAACCTTTCGATCTCTTCTATGCTTTTTCTTTTTAAAAGCATATCGTCAACATACAACACTAAGATAATGAATATGCCATTACTTAATTGCTTAAAATAAACACAATGATCATATTCACTTCTTATATATTTTTGACTCAACATGAAAGAATCAAACTTCCTGCACCATTGGCGAGGCGATTGCTTCAGACCATACAATGATTTCTTGAACCTGCAGACAAATTTCTTGTTGCGATGTTGAACAAACCCTTCCAGTTGTTCCATATAAATTTCCTCATCCAAATCTCCATGTAAAAATGTAGTCTTAACATCTAGTTGCTGCAATTCTAAATCAAGCAAAGCGACTAATGCTAACACAATTCTAATTGAAACTATTTTAACAACTGGTGAAAATATCTCATGAAAGTCAATGCTTGCTTTCTGAGAAAACCCTTTTGCGACCAGCTTCGCTTTGTACCTGTCTTCTCTGTCATTCACACCCTGTTTCAGCTTGAAAACCCATTTACATCCCACGTTTTTCTTGTATTTTGGAAGTTCAACCAGATCCCATGTGCCATTCTTACCTAAGGCCACCATTTCGTCCTTCATGGCTTCTTTCCACTTTTCACTTTTCGAACTTTCTACCACTTCCTAATAGCACAGAGGTTCATCGTCGTTAGCGGTAAATGCAACTGAAGTAACATAATCATCATACCTTTTAGGAGGGCGTTTGATTCTTGTAGACCTCCTTAAGGATGTTTCTGGTGCTTCCACAATTGGCTGACTACCATCTGTAGGAACTTCTTCATGATCAGTATCTGAGACCTGTTCATGATCTACATCTGAACTTTGTTCATGATCTCATTCTCAAACCTGTTCATGATTTGCGACTGAACTATGTTCATCTAGACTATCATTAGAAGTGGTTTCAATCTGAATGTGCTGAAAGTCAGATACATCATCCTGTTTCAATTTATTATCTACATCTAACTGTACAAGAGAGGATTCATTAAACTTAACATCTTTGTTGATGATGATTTTGCGGGTAGTAGGATCCCACAATCTATATCTCTTTGTTCCATCACCATATCCAATAAAGATATACCTCTTTGACTTTGGATCTAATTTAGTTCGCTAATGTTTAGGCACTAGAGCATATGCATCACAACCAAACACTCTGAGTTTAGAATAATCACAAGGGTGACTTTTCCATACCTCTTGAGGAATATTGCATCCTATCGCCATTGATGGTGATCGATTTATCACATAACAAGTCGTAGCCACTGCTTTTGTCCACAATTCCTTCTGCAAACCATCGTTACTGAGCATACTCCTTGTTCTCTCTAAAAGAGTCCTATTCATGCGTTCAACAACTCCATTTTACTGAGGAGTATAAACAGTGATCTTATGTTTATCGATCCCTGCATCCTTGCAATAATTTTCAAACTCCTTGGAAGTAAACTCACCACCATTGTGAGTTCTTAAACATTTTATAGTTCTACCAGTAATGTTTTCTGCCAATGCTTTAAACTGCTTGAAAACTGTAAAAACATCAGACTTCATTTTCAACATGTAGACCCACACTTTCCTAGAAAAATCATCAATAAACGATACAAAATATGACAAACCACCATATGAGGTTGTAGGGGATGGACCGCAAACATCTGAATGGATATAATCAAGTATTCCTTTACTAGTATGTTTGCGTGTTTTAAACTTTTGCTTATTTTGTTTCCCAAACAGACAATGTTTACAGAAACCTAACTTTCCATACTTTAGATTAGGAAGTAATTTGCGATCAGCCAAAATCTTTAACCCTCTTTCACTCATATGGCCCAACCTTTGATTCCATAAGCCAATAGAACTACTGTCATGTTCAGACACTGTAGACACATGATCTGACCCTGTTCTTCCTTCTAACTGAAATAGATTTGCTACCCTCTTAGCTTTCATGACTAGTAAAATACCTTTGTAAATTTTCATTACTCCACCTTGAATTACTGTTTTATATCCATTTGTGTCAAGTGCTCCTAGTGAAATTAGATTTTTCCTTAATTCTGGTACATGTCTTACATCAGTTAACATTTTGGTTGTCCCATCAAACATTTGCAGTTGTATACTCCCAATTCCCACAATATTACATGTGACATAATTACCCATGTACACGACTCCATCATTAATTGATTTATACGTCTTAAACCATTATCTATGAATACACATGTGGTTTGATGCACCAGAATCTAACTGCCAATGTTGATCATGATTTGTCAAATTAATTCATAATACTTCATCACTCATACATGAACAAGATGCTAAACTTGTATATGTCGTTTTTGCTTCTTTCTTCTATGTCGAAGAATCCTTTTTAGAAGTTTGCTATCGTTTCCAGTAGTCCTTCTTCAAATGCCCCGACTTGCCACAAAACCAACACTTTACCTTACTCTTCTTCCCTTTCGACTTTGAACGTGAGTCGCTCTACCTACTGAAGCGTCTTTCTTTAGAATGACCTCTGACCATCATTGCTTCTGATGTAGAGGTTTCTAAATTCCACCTTCTCCTTGTTTCTTCAAATAATAAAGATGCAACTACATCATCAAACTCAAGGGTTTCTGATGAACTAAGACTTATAGAAGTAACAATATGATCCCATGACTTGGGCAACGAGCACAATTGAGTAATAGCTTTATCTTCTGATTCAAATTTTACTTCTATACTTTCTAATTGCACCAGGAGAGTATTAAAAGCATTCAAATGATCAGTAATCAATGTACCTTCCTTCATTTGCAAACTGTATAATTGCCACTTCAGGAGAATCCTATTGGTTAAGGATTTTGTCATGTACAGCTTCTCAAGCTTCGTCCACAAACCAACGGCTATTTTCTCCGACATGATATTAAACAAAACATCATCCGCCAAACACAGCCAAATAGCACTCGCTGCTCTTTCATCCATCTTGTCCCACTCATCATCTGTTATGTTGTATGGCTATTTGGATTTTCCCATCAATGCCTTTGTCATGCCTTGTTGCACAAGTAGATCGTACATCTTCACCTTCTAGATCTCGAAGTTGTTCTTGCCACTCAACTTCTCGATCTCAAAACGAGCACTCTGAGTTTTTGCCATATTGTATCAACCAAAAAAATCTCCAATTCCAACTTGTTAATAAATCAAATTAATATCTAATAAAAAATGCCTTCGCCTCCTACTGTACTACCTTGACTTTATCAAAAAATAGCTCTGTTGTACAAAACTGCAGATTACAAATAAAAACCAAAATAAAAAATGCAGTTTCACCAACAACGTCCTCGGTTGGCACGCCGAAAAGGACTTGGCGCTACCTGAATAGCAGACAAACCACAGCAGAAGCAAAATCGATCTGAGTGCCGAAATTGGAGCGACTATTCACGTTGGATCCACGCCAATCGGGATAGTGGCACCCTGGCGTGACTAATAAGCTCGGATCCGCACCAATTGGCGCTCTTATTCCCCGATTATGTGCGCCAATCTATTCAATGCCTATTATTGGCGCGACTGTTTCTCCCGAAACCACGCCAATCGCCGAATCTTGGAAAAAACTCCACACTCAACGCTCCAACACGCTCTTATACCAAATGTTAGAGCAAACCATTGCACAACGGAAATTAAAAGACAAATGCAGTATAAAAAATCATACACACTCACACAGTGATTTAACGTGGCCCAACCAATCTGGGTTACGTCCACCAAACAGAGCCATCCACAATCTTATTATTAAATAGGAGATTACAAATAATTTATTTCTTCACACACTCTCTAACTCATCCCAATATATGTACGGGCATATTTTTATAGCTAAGAGAATAAAACTAACTCATAAATACTCTCACAACAAATATAGGATGCATTAACTCTTTCCCAACAAAATAGACCTAATATAGCAACAATTCCTATTGTTGTCAACTACATGAGATTTTTGCCCAATTTATTAAAAATGAAAATCTCAACAATCTCCACCTTGACAACAATTAGCCTCATAACCTATTTATTTATTATTTTTATCTTTTCTACAAGCCAAGAGAAACCAAAAACCAAAGTAGATTCTCTAACAAAACTGGTTTAGTGACATGTCAAGTCTTTGTAGAATCAAATTCTTTATTCATTCCAGCTCAATAATCTTGTCCCTATGTAAGTGACAAATAAAGAGAATGGAGTATCATTAAAAAGGTGTATATCCTGGTCAATCTCCTGTAGAGTTCTGATCTCTTGTCTCCTTTTCCTAAAATCCATGTATGTGCCTCCTCCTTCAACACAACTAGTTTTGTCCAAATAGTAGTCAAACAGTCCATAGGAGAAGGAATCAAGGGCCTTTTCCATACGGTGTTTACCAATGCTGTGAAATATTTCATATGTAGCCATCTAGGATTAAATTTTAAAGGGTAGGATCTCCGTGAATGCTCCCCACCAGAGGATAGCATAATCCTCATATGATCGGAGATGAAGGAATGTATGAGATATTATTGTATAAATATTGGCTCATCATAAATCTATCGATTCTCTTAGAAATGCCCTCCCCTCCAGTGCGCCCATTCCTCAAGTTGGGCCAATGGGATCCGGCTCAATATCTTTAAAATATGATGCTAATAAAGCTTCATGCACCTTGAGACCCCATATCTCCATCGGCCCCAACGAAAATTTTAAATCACCAGCTAAAATAAGTGTACTCAGTCCCAAACGTCTGGATTTTGTCACCTGTTCCCAAATAATTTGTGTCCAGAATAAGGTACATAAGCATTAATAATATGGATCCTCCGACAAGACCCCAACTTGTGGCTAGACAGAATAATACCTGCACATGAACTGTATGCCTTAATTTCACAGATTTTAGGGTTCCACATCACCCCAAATCCCCAGATAGTCTGATAGCATCGGATGCACATACTGGCCAATGAGGACAAACAAAAACCATAGCCTCCCACGCTTTTTTTGCGTTGGGTCATGGTTTCTTGAAATAGTATCATGGAGCATTTATATGTGTGAAATAAACACCAGAGAGAGACTATCTTATGGAGTGCTCTCAGACCCCTGAAATCCAAGGAGATAATGGTCATGGGGGAACCCCAATGACGGGTGTATCCCCTCTAAGGGCCCAGCTACCATGAAAATCCAAAGTAGAAATCTGCCCTAAAGTGTATGCAGTATCAATGTTAAAAAATTCACATCCAGAATGGTGTTCTGAGGATGGAGATGGTTCTAATCTGTTGCAGTCAATCACCTTTTTGGATCTGGGAGCCCCCTTTTTTTTAGTGAATGACATTTTGACGAGAGGGCAGTCCAAAGGGGACCTTAGGTTTATGGAAAAAAAAGTCTTAATGGTCAATGGTTCGAGGGTCTCTGCAGATCTAATCAGAGCTTCCAATTCCCTTTTAGGCGAGAGAGAATATGAATGAAGATGTGAGGTCTTTTACGGGATCAGTAGAAGATGAGATAGGTTCAGGGCGAGCAGTAGGACCGACAGTAACTGGAGAATCCATTCATTTCCACAATTGTTACAAGTTGCTCCAAATCTAACAAGGTTGGTGGTCAAATAGTTTTCCATGCATAAAAGGTTTAAAATTCAAAAACAACTATAAATACTAGCTGAAATTACATAATCAGCCTTTACACAACGCTCACCAAAGAAAACAGAAGGTGAATTTATCTATACATTCTGAGTAAATAAATTTTCACTATGCTTGATCTTTAAAAGATTATATATATATATAATATATATTATATGTGTTGATGATTAGAGGCATTACAGTTCTTTGGCTAGTCCCAAATTGTAACAAAACAGGTCCTTCAAATTCGCAAAAAAAAACCAGGATCAACATTTAGAAGACGACTGCTTCAGCTCAATAGCTAGGGTTCACCATATTCGGCTTTTGTAGTTTGTAAGGATATTGCTAGTGATATAGTTCGTATATTATTTTGAATTTTATCTTTTTAATGTAAATTCTTCTCCATTACTATAAATTTTAACACGGTCATTCACCGAACCTTCATTAACAAATTCTACTATGCAGATACATGTGTGGATGATTAATTGAAAGTAAAGATGAATATGAAATTTCCTGGTCGTAAGATTAGAATACAATGAATCTTGAATTTTATTGTGACCATGAATTAGAATTTCTTGAGTGGTAAAGCCTGAGTATGATAAAGTTAGAAAGTATATATAAACCATTCTCATAACTATAATAGAACCATATACAAACAAATATGAATGCAATCATGAGATTTTTTGAAGTTTTTTGTAACCTTAAAAGAGAAGATGAAATAAAATGAAAATAATGTTTTTGATGCCACACAGATTGAAAAAAATGCTCAATCAATAGTAAGGTACAAGCAAAGAAAAAGTAGAAGCAAACCTATTGGAGAAGAAGAATAGAAGAAGAATATTAGAGTAAAACCTAAGCTAAATAATAAGAAAAATATATAAAACATAAAATTTAAGTGATACTTTCATATTTCTTTTTCTCTTCCATATAAATATAGGAGAAACTTTAACCCAGCTATTCTAGACGTAGGAAATTAGCTCTTATATTCCTGAACGTGTTCTTTAGTTTAGATATCTTTGTAATATCTATATAGGATTCAGATTAGAAACACAAATAAATGACTTCATGGAAAAGAGGGTTAATTTGTAGATTAATAATAATAGTAGTTTGGCCATCCTAGAAATCAGAAGAATATTTTCAAACAAATCTCACAAAGAGATAGGGAAAACAAATAATAAGTAGATTTGTCATTGTGGCCTAGATAATAAGTACCTAATTACTTTGTAAGATATCATGTAGCCATGACCTAGGTTGCACTCAAGGTACCTCTCTCAATATTTGTCCCAATTTAGAATTATTTAACTACCATCCAATAATAAATATGGAATATAAAATAAAAAAATGTCATCTGGGATCACCACATATGTTTTAGTAAAATATATTGAGTACAAGATGAGAATGGAGATGAGAATGGTAATGTATGTGTGTATAACTAAAATCCAAGTAACTTAAAAAGAATTTCAAAGATACAAATATAAAATTACATATGAGAATGTGTTGTAGTGGCTACAACCACCCTCCAAAATTTTAACTCACATGCAAATTTCAAAGTCTACATCGGATCGTGGGATCGATTATCATTGGTTGTTTTTTGGTAAGATGATTATTTCAAGCTCTCCTCCTTGATAGTAAGAGTTGTCTCTGTTCTCTCTTTACGTAACATGTGTCATTTTCGGGCATAGGGGTTGTTGTTTGTCATGAAAATGAAATGTTGTCCTGTTTCAAGGGAATTGTGTGCGTATGAACCGTCATCATCACATATAGATGTTTCACACTCACCTCACGCACTCTTGTCACGAAGGTTGTTGCATCAAGCAAAGTATGTCTTATTCTAGATGGTCTACGTTGTATCACTAAGTGTCCATGTGTGATCACAGTCAAGTCCTATCGTGTTTACATATGTTTCATTGATCTCACACTTAACCATTTTCGAGAGAAACCTAGCCTCATCCAGCTTCCCTGAACTGTGTGCCTTGCTTCTACAACCATCAATCTTCCTCCCTTTCTTGCTAAAATCCCACAGTGTGCAGAGACACCAACTTCCTTTTCCCACTGAAACCCTACAGCTAGTAGAGACCCCAACAAGTGCTCCTCTCCAAAAATGCGCATAGAAGCCATGGAGCCAACACTGAGAAATTAGGTAGAGGTGTCCTTCCAAGACCCCTGTCCCGCAACAGTGCTTTGAGCCTCAAAACTATGCAGTGTTATCCAAGTTGTCTTGTCGATCATGCATGCAAAAACTCTGTAGACAGGCCTCCGAGGGCCTCATTCCAAAAACAGTCACTGTTCAGTGAGATTGTGCAGATCTACCTCTTAATGACTACAAGAAAAGGTGACATGTTGAAATTGCTTCCAAGGAGTTGAGGATAAGGACCAAGGAACCGAGTAATGGAAAAGATCACGACCACATGCCAACTTCATCAAATGCATGATCATCTTGAGGGTACGTATGGTAAGTAAGGAACATATTTCGAAGTACACCTCTTAGATGAGTTCGCACGACTACTTGTCATTGTCATATCACCCTATCCTTAGTAACATGCATGTGTGCAAACGTGAAAAGTCCTCTTATGTGTTTTGTCTACATGTCTTGCTTATTTTTCAATTGTTCAACCAACTGTTGTCCTCTGCATGTTGATTTCTATGTCATGCTTGCGACCTCATTCTGGTGATGTTGAAGGTTGTGCTTGAGTTGTGTTCACCATGTACAAATCTATCGCACTCACACACAATGTTATATGCATTGTCTAGAAAGCATCATCGCGGTCGTTCAACAATCTATCATAAGTGTCACGCTTCTCGCTTGCACCGCCGGTGAGTCACACTAAGTGTATATTGTCTCGATTGTTTGAGTGTGTCTTGTCATTGAGTCATAATGAGTGTGTGTTTGCAAGTTCGTGTATGCACAAGTTCACTCGCCCACACACTTAGTCATTTTGTTTAAATTCTGATGACAGGGTTACTCTCCAACAGCCAGCCCTTCATTGAGTTGCATTGCGTAGTTTCATCCCTCAATGATCATGTACTACTGCCCAGAATTGTGAAGAACTTTAGGCTGTCTCCCAGGCAACCTGCACTTCACAATACTGTAATCAACCGGTCTGACTGTCTCCCATAACAACACAAAAGTTTCTCAACAAACCATTTGAATATGTGCTGCCTGCAAACACATCAACCAAGCCTCCAGCTGGCCAACTCGAGATTTTGACCCGCGAGTGACCCTGGGACTCACTCCCCTAAAAAATTACGCAAAAGATGAAAATATTTCCTTCTTTGTTGACTGAAGAAACCGCACAGACATGTCGGACAAACATCCTATTTCTATCATTGCCTCCATTAAAAAAATTTGCAGTTTCTCCAGCCCAGTCATTCGACCTGCTTCTCACCTCAAAAACTATGTTGTTTTCGTGAGTAGTCACCAAGCTTCCCAACACCCTGATCAGCTTAGAAACTATGCAAGGATGTTTAGCAAGCCATCCACCTAGTAATTACGTAGGAGGCTTGCTTGGAAAAATTGTGCCTTTCTTCCAGCAGAGTCTCATAGCCAGCTGCCAACTCCCATGAAAAAAGGCGCAATTTTTCCAAGCAAGCCTCCTACAACCCGCTTCCAACTCCCCGAAGAAATTTTCCATTTTTTGCTACTAGCGCCCCCTCTGCTACTTGCACTGCCTCCCTAAAAAAAGTGCACATATCTACCCTCCAGCCGAGCCATATCTCACGGAAAATCACTGCTGATCTCGGTTCTCCATGTCAGTCTCCGAGTGACCTCTGTGCAATTTTTACTGGCAGTGCCTTGAGCGTGCATCCTAGCTCAAAATTTGCCTTGGGCAGTTTCAAAGCCTTGTCCTCACTCACGGTCCCCTTCATCGGAAAGAGAACTATAATGCAACATGGTAAACTAGGAGATTTATGGATTTGATGTCATCTCATCATAAGTAATTGCAGATACAGGTACATAGATGAGATATGACGTGATGATGAATGGGATGAACAAGGAGAGCATGCAAGGACACTAGTTCGCGAATGGATGAATAAGGAATGCACGCGAGGATATTTTTTCTTGAATAGAAAAAAGGAATGCATGCGAGGAGATTTCCTCATGAACGTATGAATGAGGAATGCATGCAAGGGGATTTTTTCATGAACTGACGAACACATGAAGCATGTCAATGTACAAGTGAAGGAGGAACATGCACGTGCAAACATCTAGTGAACACAAAGACCATTGAATACTTCACACACCTTTCCATACAGAGATGAAGCTGTGATGCACCAAGAGCACATCCATAACTGAACAACACTATAGCTCGACATGGACACCACCAGCATCATGAACATATGAGCACTATCGTGGCGAGTTGTGTCATGAGTCATCTTGTCCACACCACTATTGTGGATATACTATTGTAATCAATGTAATGTAACATGGAATTCCAAGAGACCCACATGTAAAATTGAAGAGTCATGTAAGTCAAATAGTCATGAGGGAAGTTGAACAATCACAAGAGTCAGCTTCACCCTTGGCTATAAATACCCATTATTTGTACATGCAAAAGACTTTTTCACCTTTCCTCCTCCCACATAGCATTGAGAGTATGCAACCTTTTCTTTGAGGAGGGAGCATTGGCTCCAAAGCCCCACTATTAGGGTTAGTGATGTGATGGTGTACGAACGTATCTTGGAAATTTTTCTTAATTCAAAAGCCTATTAATAGGCCAACACACTTTCACACATGTATTGTAATTGTTTGTAAGACTATTCTTCGGACACTTGTAATGCATTTTTCTTAACGTGTGTTAAGATAGTTGACCTATTTCGGTTGTTCTAATACATATTCTTATGAAAATGTGTTGTATAAGTTGTTAAATTTTTCTCGGCCATATGGGCTATCCCGTCGGACACTCGATTGATTCATTCATGTAAACTTGTTATAACTCTCGTCACACTAATGTAGACTATTCCGTTGGGTGTAGTACATGTTATTTGTTCAATTTGTGTTTGCAACCGCTACATTCATGTGGACTACTTCATGAGAAGTTGTTCATGTCTTGTTGTGTTGTGAGTCTCTATTAGAGTTGGGACTATTCCGTTTCAACCTAAGATTCATTTCCGCCCTCTCCCTCTGGAGTGAAAGAACTTTTAGAAAAGTAACACTAAGTACTAACCAGTTACACGAATCTTGTTATCCAAAGATAAAGTAGACCACTCTCATGTGTTGACAATCAAGAGAAAAGGAATATCTTCAAGATAATGGAAACTGGGCCATTGTACCAAATGGGACTCCTACACCAAAAAGTGTGAGGTTTGGTTGGGACTTAATATCGAGGAGATCCCATGAATGTTTTCGGGTCCAGCACTATCAACATTTATGGCACTAGAAAGACTGCTAGATGACAAGTTGAGTCCTCACAATCTGTTTTGAATCTTTGCATACTTATCATGACTACACACAAAATTTATCTTCCAGAATGTATGTCTTATGGAAACGACTTTGAAATATCAGAAGGGATCTGGAATAACTTGTCGCGTAAAACATACAATGGTGGAGGCTTAATAGACTTGGTTAGACACGTGATTGGCATTGTAGACTCTTGTGGAAGTTATGAAATCTTTGAGGATTACATGACCTGCGCATTGTTCGAACACACGCTTCAAGGGCACTTATTTCATTCGTTTGCCACGCTGCCTGAAAAGTCTATTCACTCTCTCCATCATCTATTCATGGACATAGACTGTGCTTTCAATCATTTTGGCTGTAAAGCACTCAAAAGAGAAATTCTGAAATTACAAAAAGCACCTGATGAATCCGTTGAATAGTTTCACACATGCTTTTGTAATCTCACATGGCGATTTCCTGAAGATGAAATTGATTGAGAATTTTTCGATGGAAGATTTAAGTATCTTCTTTACATATTTGAAAATCCACAATTCTTAGAATCATTTTAACCGTGCTCAACATACTTCGGTGATGGAGTTGCGCAATCACAATCGGACACAGTTGTTGTCCCAAATGACTGTTCGCCTTCCCCTTATCAAATAGCTCCACCACCACAGAGTGATGTGGGAGAACATGCACACACATCGATTGAACTATCATATCCTCCCACATCAACTGCTCTCAATGTCTATGTAGATTTGGCTTGCAAGCTTGCTGGTTGTCATGTGGATGTGTTCCGTCAACCTTCGTCCCCACGTTCCATTGATCCTTTGGATTGTATTGTCTTGTGTTCTTCTGTTCTAGACTCCACACTTGTTGTCAACGAGGATCAAGTTGTTGACGGAGTTGGTGTTGTGAAACCAACCTACGCTATCATCCATGATGAGTGTGTGTGGGAATCTAAAGAAGAACCCATGATGAAGGATGACTCCCTTCCATCTGTGCCTCATTCACTCTATCCTGACATCCCTTATGATCCTCCCTGTGAAAACTCATTTTTGGATGTTTCTACTTATGACCGTTCACGTGACATGTAGGATGTCAGTCTGTCATTACATTGTAGAGAGGACATATCTTCTTTTGAGAATTTGTCCTGTCTGTTATCTATCATTTCTAAAAACATAGAGGGTGAACACCCTTGATTCTCATCTACCCCTCTGCATGATTCATCAAATCATGAGGATGTCGATGAACATCCTAAATTTTCTGATCATGGTTGTCATGATCTATGTACTTCTTCATTTGAGCACAATGTTGATTCACGCGATGTTGAGTATGTCTAAGCCACTGGTCTCCGATGATCTACCTATTAACGCAGTTGAAACCCCGTGGGTTGTCAAGCACTTCAAGCTAAGCTAATGGTTATGTCAGGCCCTCAGAATCCTAAGATTAGTTCCACTTCCAATCAGAAAATTTTTGAAACACCCAAGGCTCCTCATCACTCTTTGCTTCACATTGAAGATCAACCAAACACCCAAATTTCACTTCCTCCACTCAAATTGCATTATCCCATCCCTTAATCTTTGGAGGAATAGTACACAGTGAGTGCACCTGCAAAGAATAAGCTGTTGATCTTTCTCATGTTAACTCGTATGTCACAATAAAAAGAGTGTGTATGTTTACTATTTGCATGCAGTGTGTTGCAACACCATGGTCAGTTAGCAGAATATTTGTTTTGTGCACTCGCTCTTTCTATGGATGTTTTAGAACTCAAAGATTCTTGGTCTACGTTGATCTATCTTTCTTGTTCGCTAGTTTACATACATATCTTTCTTCTTAACCATGCCTTCACCAACATGAGCTAGCCAATGTGTCGATGGCTACATTAGAAATATCACTTCACGTGAGAAGGCCCATGCCCTATTTAGCATAGGAGTAGGAGTAGTGTTTTATTATTTTATTTTCTTTTCTTTTCCTTCTCGTTCGCATGTTTGGTTTCTTGCTTGCTTAACATAGTTACCAATCAAACAGGAAATATTACCTCAAAACAGGTACTCTAGCCCAAAAACCCCCAAAAAACATGAAAAACAACCCAAAAATGAAAATTGTGTATTCGAGAACGATGTTTTTTTTAGAATAAATTTTCAACATTTTTTTTAAATGGAAGTAAAAACATTTTTTTTTTGCAAAACGCATGAAAAAACACCTTTAAAACAACAAGTGTTGATTTTGGAAAAAAAAAAGAAAAAAAAAAAAGAAAAAAATCGGGTTACAATTTTGACATTTTTTAGCAATGGAATTAAAGATAAAATATCCGGACTTTGAAAAACTGTAAAATTCCAAAAATTCTTGGACATGATGTTAAAGATAAAATATCATATCTCAAATCGTGATAATTCCAACAATTTCCATCCATGTTGTTAAAGATAAAATATCTTTACTCTAAAAAACCCCGAAATTGTAATTGTTTTCAACCATATCATTAAAGATAAAGTATCATGACTTAAAAAAACATTAAAATGTTGACAATTTTTCAACCATGCAATTAAAACCAAAGATTATGATTACAAAATAATCTCAAGTTTTGAAAATATTTCAAGCATGACATTATGGAAAAAAATTATGACAAAAAACTTTAAAAATGAACACCCAAGAGTAATTTATTCTTTAAATGCTAAATATATAGTGTTTTTAAAATCTTAGCCTAAGACAACTCGATACATTGCAACAGAAATTTAAAAATCAACCATCAAATTGACACGTGGTGTATGCGAAATTGACCTGTTGCAATGAAAACTTAAAGACCAACCATGGAATTGATACATTGTGGGGGCAGTCTCGATTCATTATCACAAAAATTTTAAAATCAACTATCAAATTGCCCATAATGGGATCGAGTTACTAGACCAACATTGACATAGACCGTGTAGAAAAACAAATAAAAATAAAAACCAAAATAAAAAATAAATGTATAAAGAAATAAAAATGAAAAACACAAAAGAAAACAAAAATTCAAAAAAAAAAAAAAATAATAAATATTGATAAAAAGAAAAACAATGAAAACACACAAAACAAATTTATATTGAAAAGAATAAAACAAATAAAGAAAACACAAAAAAAAATCCAAATATTGAAAAAAAACAATTAAAAACACAAAAAAAAAATAATACAAAGAAAAAATAATTAAATATTATTAGAATTAAAAAAGTAAAAATAATGAAAAGACACAAAATTCAATATATATATATATATATTATTATATATATATATATATTATAAATATCTATATAAAATAACAGTAATAAAACATTAAAAAAAAAAACTTAAAAACAAATGATAAAAAATCAACTCTAAAAAGACAAAAAAACTTGAAAAAATGTAAAAGATAAAAAATATCTTAAATAAATATAATTTAACAAATAAGATAAAAAAGCTTTTTTCTAAATAAAAGAAACAAATGCACTAAAAAAAAAAAAAAAAAAAAAAAAAAAAATTCGAATAAAAAAAAAAAAAAAAAATGAAAAAAAAAAATAAAGTTAACCCAAAAAACGCTAAATAAAATAAAACAAAATAAAAATTAATTAAAAAAAAATGGCAATCCTGTGGGGGTTGGTTCATGAGGGCGGCCACCACGGCCAACCTTGCCCGGTGCTTGGCAAGGCCTATTTGGGAAAAGAGAGAGAAATTAAAATAAAAACCAGATAAAAAAATAAAAAATTACAAAAATAAAATACATTATTAAAAAAACTTAAACCTAAAAGAAAAAGAAAATTAAAAATTAAAAATTAAAAAATTAAAAAAATCATTGGCCAACCCAAGGCCCTACCAGCTAGGGGTGGCAAGGGAATGATTTGTGACAAAAAATAAATTAAATTTCATAAAATACATAAAAGATAATTAGAAAAACAAGAACAAAACATAAAAATGTAAAAATAAAGAAAAAAAAA
>APFE031654106.1:1333-17420 GCA_000404065.3 Pinus taeda
CCATCAACGTCTTGTTCATTCTTTCTGCAACTCCATTTTGCTGAGGTGTATATGGAGTAGTCTTTTGTCATGCTATACCACACTTCTTACAGAATTCTTCAAATTCCTTACTGCAAAACTTTCCACAATTATCTTTCCTCAACACTTTTATCTTCTTCTCTGTCTAGTTTTCCACCAGAGCCTTGAATTCTTTAAACCTGTCAAATAATTCAGATTTCTTCTTAAGAAAATATATCCATGGAACCTTCACAGGTCCAAACACATCACTGTGTACAAGCTCTAATATCTTTTTCGCCCTCTTACCACTAGAAGGGAAACTCACCCGATTCTACTTCCCATATACACAATTTTTACATAAATCAAAATCCAGAGAGCTATTACTCATACCTTCTACCATACCTTTACCATGAAGTATTCAAGGGCCCTTCTCTCCAATATGTCCAAGCCTTTGATGCCACAGTATGGTTTTCTCTCCAGAGACCACTAGATTTTCTGCTCCACTTTCAGGAACCAAAGAACTCTTGCACCCATCAACAACCATGCTACCTTGCAACTTGTACAAAGTTCCAATCCAAACTCCCCACATCAATACCAGTGCTCCCTGAACCATCTTACAGGTATCCTTCTCGAACATTGTTTTTACACCTGCATCATCCAACTTTCTTATAGAAATCAGATTTTTGGCCAATGCAGGAATATGCAGAACACCCAAAAGTGTTCTAACCCTTCCACCTTGTAACTAAAAAATTCAACTTTACTTTTCTGCGACCAACAATTCTAGCCTTCCTATCATACCCTAAGAAGACATCACCACCATCATATTTCTCATACTCACAGAACCACTCTCTATGGGGAGTGAAGTGAAAAGATGCACTTGAGTCAATCAACCATGCTTCATGATCTACATGTGTACTTGAAGAAGCCAAGTACACATCCCTAGCTTCATCCGAGGTGGTTTTCTCCTATGCAGAAGGAGCATCATCAAATCCCTTTCCTTTATCAGGAGCTTTAGATTTACAGTCCCTTTTTTAGTGCCCTTCCTTTCTGCATTTCCAACACACCACCTTTACAAGTTTTCCTGGAGATTTAGATCTTCCACTCGATGACTTATTTTTGTTTCTATTTTTGGACCATCCTCCTACAGACAAGGCATCACCATTCTGACTCTCCATATTTTTCCATCTCATCTCCTCCGTCAGCAAGGATGAGACTATTTCATCAAACTACAAGGCAGTTGCATTGCTACCTATTGCAATAACTAGACTATCCCATGAATCTGGTAGAGAACACAACAAACTTATGCACTTATCTTCATCTAAAATGTTTAATATCAACAGATGCTAACTGACTTACCACAGTATTAAATGCGTTCAGATGCTCTATCACCGAGTCTCCATCACTCATCCTCAGGTTATACAAATTTTTCTGCAGGAATAGTTTATTCACCAGAGATTTAGATTGGTACCAAGTCCCTAACTTGTCCCACAAAGCCTTTGCTGTAGCTTCCCCTGATACATTCAACAATACTGAATCTGAGACACACAATCGTATTGTGCTCTTTGCCTTCCAATCCAACTTCTTCCATTCTTCATTGGACGCTCCTGTTGGTTTAGTACTCGGATCTACCATGATCCACTGATATTTATCCACCAACAAATCCTCCATCTTAAGTTTCCACAACTCAAAACTCTGAGCATTAAATTTCTCGATCTCTATCTTTCCACTACTCGCCATCTTCTTTCACCACTAGAATTGATCTCACAAATCTCCCACTGAACAGGGTCTACCACAGGCCCGAGCGAAACCCCTTAAGAACAAAGGTGTCCCCTTGAAGCCAAAACAACTTTGATACCAAATGTAGGTTTTAACCCCGTACAAAAATTACCTGCATACAAATTCTAAAACACAAAAAATAAACAATGCGAGAGCATAACACATAAAACACATGTACATAGAGATTTTCCCCTGGATCCCAAAACCGGGACTACCAACTTGATTTTTAATTATTATCCTTTCAATGTTACAATACATATTTAAACATGCCGAAGCATCTAATACCATGGACCGAAAACCATTGCGTCCAAAACCATGGACCAAAAACCATCGCATCCAAAAAACATGTGCGAAAATCATGCACAAAACCATAGGTGGGTCCGCCCAACCTAACATAGGTTCCAAAACCAACCCCAGAGAGTGAGGTTACCTGCACCCCTTCTAACCCCTCGGTTAATTACGTGGGCTAGTCATGGAAAGGATGTAACACAACCCAACAATACCAAGGGATACATCAGTGAAATGAAAGTAGTGTGGTCTGCACATGCTGGGACAAGCATGGATAAGACAGTGGAAGCAAGGTTTCTTGGTGAAGACAATGTGTTTTTGAATGTGTGGTACTATTTTTGTGCATATGTTGTATATGTTGTACATGTTTCATCTATGATGATTATGCACATCCATTATTGTGCATATGTAGTACGTGTGCATGTTGCTTATGCAATATTATCTACAGGGTGTTAGTACATATAGTGTTGTATGAATGTTGCATATTCAGTGTTGGGTATAGATGGTGCTATGTACATGTTGGATATATAGTGGTTTGTACATATTGTACTGTGTGCATGATGGATATGTGGTATTGTATGCATATGGTGATCTAAGTGTGTTGGATATGAGGTGTTGTGTATAGATGATGCTATGTACATGTTGTATATATGGTGTTGTGTACATATTGTACTGTGTGCATGATGGATATGCGGTGTTGATGCATATGGTGCTCTGCGCTATTGGATATGTGGTATTGTGTACAGATTTTGCTATGTACATATGGTGTTGCATGCATGTTGTACATGCGGTGCTATGTACATATGGTGTGGTGTGCATGATTGTAAAATTGGCTCTGTGTGCATATGGTGTTGTGTACGTGTTGTACAAGTGGTGCTATATGCAGGTGGTGCTCTGTACATGTCTTGCATGTGGTGATGTGTACATGTGGTGTCACGTACATGTCGTGTGTGTAGTACTATGTATATGTGGCATTGTGTACACATTGTATAGTGGTGTAGTGTACATGTGACATTGTATACATGTTGTGCAAGTGGTGTCGTGTACATGTGATGTTGTGCACACGTTGTGCAGGTGGTATGGTGTACAGGTGGCACTATGTACATGTTGTACATATGGTATTGGTGCACATGTGGTATTGTGTGCATGTCATACATGTTGTCTTGAGGTCATGTGGTACTAGGTATGTGCATTGTGTAGGTGCATGTATTGTGTGGTGTTGTATATTGGGTATAGATGTATTGTGTTCTATTCCACGTCAGGTGTATGTATTATGTTATGCACTGGATGTAGGCATATGTATTATATTGTATACATTGGGTGTAGGTGTGTGTGTTGTATGTCAGGTGTAGGTGCATGTATTACATGGAGTTGGGTTTCGGGTGTGGTCGTATGTGTGTGATGCACACTATGTATATGTGCACCTAGTTGAGGAGAAGGAACTGGGTGTTTTATGGGTATGGAAACCAATCCAGTGTGCATAGGAAATAAGAACAAGGTAGAATTAAGGATTGATTAAAGGATAAGTATCAATATATTATTTCAGTTTTATTATGCATGTGATTTATGATCCTGGTATATGATGATTACATGTGATCTATGATTTTGGTTTATTATGATTACATGTGATCTATGATTTTAGTTTATGATGGTTATATGTGATTTATAATTTTGGTGGTTATTTTTTGAGCTAACCTAATGTGATATTTTTCTACTTGTTGATTTGGTCAAATATGTTAGTTTGACTTGTTGTGATAGGAAGAAAATTGGATTGCAAATGTACCTCATTGAAGAGCTACCAATGAGCTATGACATGAATTTATTTCAATTTATTTTAAATCTAATGGAAGTTATGTGCTTGGTACAAGAATGCATGAACATGCCCAGTTGGGTGGTTGAATTGACTGCAAGAATTGGCAGCAGTAGCAAAAGAAATTGGAACATGCAATAGTATGTTGGTAAAGCACTTCAAGAACAGGGCCATTGTGGGACACTGGTACCCAATCATTTCCATTGATTTCCATCAGAATTCTATGACAGGTATGATAGTTTTGAGGCAAGGATATTCCTTGGTTTTTGTATCTTCCGATGTGAGGAAGCCTTGACAAGGGATGGAATTCCCAAGATGGGGGTTCCAACAGAACTTAGAAGGTGAGTGACTACACAGAATGGGCAATCGAGCTGCCTGAGGGGCTGTGTAGCAGAGAAGGGAAGGTAGGGGACGTAGTTTTTTTGGTCATTAGCATTACCAGGTGGATTCAGATGCACATTCGAAGTACACCCTGGAACAATGAGATGGTAATTGTTCATTAAGAGGACAAGTGGTGGAGGATTATAGTGTTGGACACTAGATGTATTTTTATTGTGGTAGTGGATTCTAGACTTCCTAGGAAGGAGGTGAATCCTATAATTACTTGAGGGTAGATGTGTGAGCCTCTGGATTCCCTTGTTACGGATGCAGGCATCATATATTTTTATTTGTTGGCTGAGCAAATGTGTATATGCGTATATTATTATAAATGTTGTAACGAGCTATATTTATAAAGATCCATAGACATTACGGTTATTTTCTGATTGAATCAAATGTGTATGTGTATATGTGGTTGTTGTAAATACCGTAATGAGTAGTGTTATAAAGCTCTAGTAAACTGTATGTTTGTCATGTTTCAACATTTTTCATTGTAAATATTGCAATGAGCTATGTTATAAAGCTCCATGGGAAGTATGTTTTGTTTTCAGCAGTCTTGTTGGTTATAGGTGTCAGTGAACACCAAGGTACGGTTTTCCCCCAAGGGAGAGGGTTCTGTAACTAGTCCTAGTGAAAATTCCAATATCTATATATATATATATATATATTAATATAATATATATATATATATAAAAGACCATGGCGATGGGACATGTATTCCAAGTTGAATGGTGGGGGAAGCATCCTAATGGGTGTTGATTTCAATTTATTATGGTTAAGGAAATTGGAAAAGGTAATGGCAAAGGCTTTCGAAAGGCATGAGGGATTTATTGCCATTTTATTTATGAAAATAATGGAAATTAGGAAAAATGGAAGGTGAAAGGACAGAGGTTGCATGTGAGGAGGAAATTGAAGGAAAATAATGGAAAATGAAGAAAATAGAGGCCTCACTAATAAAAAGGCTTTTGAGGATCAGTGGGTAGGACTTGATCAATTCAGTATTGGAGCTCTCTCATTATTCTCTCTCTCTCATACTCTTGGATGCTTAGATTATTCTTAGAGCACTCTTGGAGGGTGTGGCATACATGGAGTTTTGGAACAAGAAGGCAAAGGAAGAGCAGGAAAGCACAAAAGGGAATCAATATTAGCAACTGCAACATGTTTGTTGTAGGTACCGAGTTGCATGTATGTTTCCTTCACTAGCTTTTGCATGCATAGCATATGCATGACGTTTGTTGGTTGTGATCTGTCATTGGCATGGAGGATGGTCGAGAATGACAGTGGATTTCCTAGCCTTGCCATTTCCTAGACAGCCATGGTGATTGTGGGTTTATTTCCTTGTTGTCTTTTTGGTTGGTTCTCATGTTTCCTTAGCTTGGGTTGAGCTATCAGTTTCTCGAAGCCTTGGTTGGAAAAATGTTTTGGAGGCCTGTAACAACTTGGGTTGAGTTACTAGTCCTGTAGCCTCAATTGGACAAATTCTTTGGAGCCTTTGGTGGGTTGAGTTACTAGTCTCGTAGACTTGGTTGGACAAACACTCTGGAGCCCTTGGTGGGTTGAGTAGTCCCGTAGCCTTGGTTGGACAAATGCTCTGGAGCCAAGTAAAATTTGTGGGTTGAGTTACTAGTCCTAGAGCCTTGGTTAGATAAATGCTCTAGAGCCCGGTAAAAGTTGTGGGTTGAGTTATTAGTCCTAGAAGCTGGGCACGTGGGCTTCACTCAATGAACCTCTGACATATCACGTGCGTTCATGGCATACTAAAAAATACCCCTAATTGGACTACATATTGGAAAATTCCTCTAAAAATCACATTATTTAACCCCCTACCAATATGAACCCAATATACCTCCCCAATTTAAAGAACCCCTAATTTCGCTAGATATTGTAGGTATCCTTTTCTTCATTAACATTTTTTATACCCCTTTATATTTTTTCATTAAATTTGAGCTCCATATTTTATACTTGCTAATATAAAAACCATTTACCCCCTATATATCCCCCAATATATTAAGTCAAATTTTCCTATATCCCCCAATATGAACCCACGTGGTATGGTATTTCTCCACTAGTTAAGCCCTTGTGAAGTCAGGCTGGAACAAATACTCTAGAGCCCTCGATGGCTGGGATAGAGACTAATCTGATGATGGTTTTGTGATGTCCGACTGCGAGGTGGAATCACTATTTAATGGGTTGAGGCAGATGGCTTCTAGAAGTCGTGGATGACTTTTGATTGATGTGTTCTATGAGATCCCATATTCATGCTTGGAATATGGCACGAGGGTGAATGGTTGAAGAGAGATTAGGCTCAACCATTCTATGGCCGGGTGGAGCTTGGAAGTCCCATCCCAGGTTTGGATTTTGCATCATTAATGAAAGGTGATATCTCTTGGTATTCTATGAATATTATGATGAAGTATATGAGGTGTATATGGTTGTGACTTTATTGAAATTTTTGTATAACCCTATGGCCAATATCCCCAATGAATTTTATTCAAATCTTTAGAAAAGTGGATTTTCTGATGTAGAGAGGTTTACTTGAACTGTTCAAGGACTTGGGATGATAAGGGGATGTCCCAGGAGGAGGGAGATTTCCATTGTTGATTATTGGTCTATGGGGAGATCTTTTCCCAATAATCAGATACAAGAATTCCCCTTTGAGATTCTACATCATAGTGTATATCTTAAAAATGTTATTAGGAAGAATGTTTGGAAACTTGATGCCAAGAATCATCCAAAAGTGAGCAGTTATTTCATCCTTGAATTCTTAGAAACAATGTTCTTGTATTAAATGTTTTTGTTTACAAGCCAGATTCCAAATAGATGATCCTATTGGAAAAATAGTTGTAGGGATGCCCTATTCATTAGAAATGTGGTTGTTGTATTTACTAGATCATATTTTATTCCATAAGTCTTAACCTTCCTGTATCCAACATCACCAAAGTTTGGATCCTATGATAGTGTTCAAAGACTCTAGATCTTGGAAGCCCGATACTCTTGGTTTTTTTTTTTTATACATACTTTCTCCCAAGAAACTATTTCCCATTTTTTCTCTTTTATTGCTTCTCCCCATAAGAAATTTCATTGAAGGACTTTACTTTGCTGAAGGATGATTTTGGGAGCTACAAGGAAGGAGAGAAGATACATGGATAAGGAATGCAAGATAGATTTAAGGAGGATAGTTTTGTCATACATGTTAATTGAGTGGAAATTCCAGCTGTCCATTTGGTTGGTAAATGTTGAATAAGGATATACCAAATTTTGGTACATAGGGAATAAGGATCTAAAGGATCACCTAGATAGGTAGTGGTTAAGGTGCTTTTCTTGAAGCCCAAGATATTACTGAGATGAAAATGAATAGAAAGGGGAGTGTTGAACAAGATGACCTTAGAATGTTGTGAGTTTATGTCCATGCCTAAGGTAGCCAAGAAATCATCCAGGAGTTTTCAAAAGGGAAATGCTTCTCAGATAGCTGGAACATCCATGAGAGTCCACAAATTTCTAGTGCGGGGATTTCAGATTAGAGTTGGAGAAGTGTAGACCATTGATGGCACCAATAGTAACAACTTATTTTAGGGCCCATCCCAACCCTTTCCTTGATGAATTCCTATAGGAGGGTTGAAGGCCTTAGAAGGAGAGTCATTAACTAAGATAGATAAGAAGGAGAAGGAGATAAGGGAAAGAATCTAGGTGATCCAGGCTTCCAAGAAACCAAACACTCAGAGGATTTATGAAATGTAATACTAGCTTAATATGTCAAAATACTTAGATAAACTGAGCACGATGAGCATACTTGAATTCTTTTAATGATGAATGGAATGAACCAACTCTTGGGCCACTATTATCCCATCCAAAATTTGTCTTCCTTCAACATAACCTATTTTCTCCAGGGAAATGAGTGATAAAAGAATGGGTTTCAAACAATTGGAAATAACTTTAGAGATCATTTTTTAGATAGTGTTGTAAAGGGAAATAGGACAAAAACCATTAGGTTCCTATAAATTGGATTTTTATGGCACAAGGGTAAGAAGAGTAGAAATGAGGGAAGGTAGGATAGCGTTTGTTGATCAAGGTTCCTCAAGACCTATCTAGATATCCTCTTTTAAGAATGACTAACATGCCTGATAGTATTTTAGAGGTAAAGCCATCAGGCCCTAGTTCTTTTCTTGTAGGCATTCCAAAGGTGGTTGCTTCAAGTTCTATGGTAGTAGGAAGAAGTAGAGCCTTATTTTTCTCCATATTGACTAAAGTAGGGACGCGTGGGTGATTTTTCTAACGGTTTCAACTATGGAGGGGGGAGAATCCAATAAGAGATGTTAGTAATATGAAACAAGCTTAGCTTCAATATGGATGTGAATTAGAGCTTGATGCCTACCGAAATTTTTAGGAAGGAGATTTTATTTCTACTTTTATGATTAAGCATGGAGCAATGGAAAGATTTAGAATTTTTCTCGCTTTCTTTTAGCCATCTCATCTATACTCTCTGATGCCATAGAATCTCCTCTTGATTTATATGATCTTTGAGATGAGTGATGAGGGTTTCTTCCTCTACTACAAGGTATTTTGATCTATTGTCCAGGATGAATTTTTGATTTATTTCTTGGATGTTCAAGAGCTCACTAAGCTTGAAACATGCTCCCAAATTTGTTCTTATTCCATGTTTTGATGCATCTTTCATGATATTAGAGTTTTTCTAAAAAGAATTCATGGGAGAGCTTAGATATAAAGGAGCTTCTATCCACCATGTTTTGGCGTTGTCCGAGAGGGATAGGTTCGAGAGCTAAAAAATATCAATATGAAAAGGTTGATTCTTAGGCCAAGTTTTGATGTGAATACTTAGATAGATAGGCCAGTGATCCAAGACTCTATAAGGAAGGATGGAGGCTTCTAAAAAGAGATCAGTTTCCATTATGTTTTCAAAAATAACTAAGTTTTTTTTTCTAGAGGAAACCTGGTGCTTTCCTTTACATCAATTATTCTAATTGAAGGTGTTATTGATGGCCTCTATATCCACTAGTTTCAAGACATGCATGGCATATTTGAGGTGAATTGTCTACTAATTGAGCCTTCAAAAACCTCCCTTTTTCTCAGAGATGGAATTTATGATATTAAATCCTCTCCCAATTATCGACAAGAGATATTTCAACATCTGGTCTAGTCTCAATAGACAACGAATGTATTTTTATATTTCACCAAAGATGTAAAATCCATAGATGTTGACATATATCTCTCTTGATCTGAGCCTACAATTCTAAATTTAGTTGTTAAAACTAATTTCTTTTCCCAATAATTTGTGAGCAAAACCTCTTCAAGATGCCAACATATAGCTAGACCTCATGCATGACCATTTGCATCAATGGCCAAGTTTTGGGATTCTTGTTAACATTTATAGATAATAGATGAGACTATTTCGTGAGAGCATTTTGTTTCCTGCATAATGATTATCTCATGTTTATCTTAATGAATATGTGTCTTGAGAAGCATTTTCTTACCTAATCAATTTATGCCTCTTATGTTCCATGAGATGATTTTCCTTGAGAAGAAGGTGGAGTTGACACAAAGGCCTTAGTCATTAGAGTAATTATGCCTTAATTGGCCAATAATTCAACTAATTATTTAAAGAGATTCTTGTTGTTATGCCTGCCTCTACATCTATATTCTTTGAAGGGTCTATGTTATTATTTTAGGTTTTGAAGATTTCCCCCTATATTTTTTGGGGAATGGTTGGAGTAAGCTCGGTAGGAGTGCAACTTTGTCTTCTCTTTGAGGAAAAATCTCTTTAAGATCTAGATCCTTGTTCTTGCAGTCAGTTGCCATTTCTTGTATATCTAAATAATTTAGTTCCATACCCTCACCTCCAGCAGGAATATCTTGAGAGAACACCTCTGTGATTAAGATCCCAATGTTTGTAGGTGGTATTGATTGGTGGGGATTAGAAGTGATGGAGGAGATTGTAGGAATTATTAAGTCGTCTTGGTGTGACCTAATACTGGTCAAGGCTAGATCTAGTTGAGAAGACACTTGTAACATGAAAGATGTGTTAGAGGTTTAGACAGTGAGGGATTCAAAGTTTTTTAAGGAGTGGAGTCCAAGATTAGTTTCAGAAGAAATTGAAGCCTTTGTATACTTATAATTAGAATTGAATGGAGTGAAACATTTTCGATATTTGTGTGGGTCCTTAGATTGTTGCATTGTTGTGATGTGAAGAGTGTATTATTTGAAGAGATTACCATATTCATGGCAATGCTAAAAATAAAAGGTGATGTGTTCATAGTCTAGTGGTTGTTGCCAAAGATCATACCTGAAACAAGGATTAATGGAGGCTATGAGAGGCTGAGAAATGTTTGTTTAAACACATATCCATGCATTATATATATATATATAATATATATATATATATATTATATATATATATATATATATAATATATATATATATATAGACATACCTCGTCTAGTGAATTCTGAAGATTTGACAAAGTGACCTAGAATTCCCTTGGTAGAGAGTATAGTTTGATCCAAAATTGGGCATGCATAAAGCTTTATTTATTTGGACAAAAGCATTCAATCCAAAAACATAGGTAAAGTCCTATAAAATTGAAGAAATATGGACCTCCTTCAAATACCTATGTTCGGTTCTCAAGATTAGTAAAGATCACATTGAAGAATCCTTTGGCCCCTGTTTTCATATCTATTTATCCTTTAAGCTACCATTTGTTTGAATCAAATTGACTAGAGCATGTTTAATGGAAGAAAAGACCAAATTTTTTCCCATTAAAGAATGATCTTGCATGAATGGATGTAGTGCTCTATTAGGGAAGATTTGATCTTGAATTTAGGATATTTGGTTTCTTTTGGAAAACAATTGCCTAATCTCCTAGATTGTCATGTTGCACTTGCCAACAAATTTGTGGAATTGTAAGGAGGAGCATTGATGTTTCAGAGTGATTGTCCAAAGATTGTTTCCCCCCATCTCCATTTGTGATGCCACTTGGCTTGGCATCACTAGAGACTACATTGTAGGAGGAGAATGGGAGGCCACTTTTTCCACCTAATGCATAAAGGAAACCAGGACTAGAGATAGATGGAGGAGAACCCTAACTACAAAATTTCCAAACCCTAAATCATATATTAATTATTTTATAAATAATAAATAATTAAGTAAAAGTTACAATTTAATTAATTTTTATGATTTTATAAATCTTTGGTAATGTGACAATAGATTATGACATAAGGTGTCTTGATACCTACTATGAATTGATCCTATATATATTAACCGCTCATATTAATTTATAAAATTGTTTGTAGTAACTATTCTTAAACCAAGTTAAGATTCAATTCTCATAAATTTTATCACCCGATTTTAAAAATTACAAAATTTACAAAACAATATTTACAAATAATAAATTAATAATTACTATTATACAATAGATTAATTATATTATATAAAAAATCATCATAAATAAAATTAACTATTATATGATTTATTAAAAATAGGTTAATGATATTTGAAACCATTATATTCTATTTATATAATAAAAAGAAAATAAAATTAGTTTCAAAAACAACATAGAGCATAACGTTATGAAAACGGGAGTTATATTATTTTAAAATTTTCCTTTTTTAAAAAATTACTAAATACGTTGTTGAAAACTCTAGATTTTGTAACCTTTCTCAATCGCATATCTAAAGAAATTGTTTGTTAAATTAAATTGGTATAATCGTAATTTATGATTTTGAATTTTTTTTTTTTTTTAAGGGTGGCAAAACTTATCAAATTTAGGTGTCAAACCAACAGTGAGGATAGTTATTTTTGGCTGCTATCTGCGAATGTCAGATTTGACTCATCATTGTTATTAAGGAAAACCACGCCACTTGTAATAACCCACTGGTGGTCCGTAAGGGAGGAGACTTTCACTCCTTCTTGCCAGATGCCTCTAGGTCTTGGGCCGTTAACCTGTTTCCTTACGTCAGAGAAAAAGATTTTGAAATTTATATAAAATATTTATATAATTTTTTAAAAATTTTTTTAGTCATTTTTTTTGTAAATTAAATAATTATTTTATATTAATTTATATATATATATATATATATATATATATATAACAAAGGTCATGTATAAGTTATTGTCTTACCACAAAAGAAACCAGTAGTAAAGACTCAAAATTTTCAACATTGTATATTTTTTTAACATTGTATATTTTTTTTTAGCATTGAGACTATCATCTAAAATAAAATCATAACTAATTAAAATATATTGTTTGATCCTTAAATATAAACATAAACCTAATAATATCATGCACCACAATTAAAAATTGAAAATCAATAAACGGATATTAATCAAGCCACATTCTTATCCCCATATATATTAGGATAATCAAAATATACACGTCACAACGCTTGGTGATCATATCTAAAAATACCGGCTTCCAAAGGTCTCTTGTTTCAGCGCGATATTAACGTTATACAAACACGATAAACATGCTATAAAATATCTATCTGTCTGTCTCACTTATTTTATTGAAATGAAGGAAAACACAGTTGGTAACGTCAATATAAATTCAGAGTACGGAGAGTCGAGGGGTTGGCACAGCCACGAGTTCATGCGCCCGGGGCAGTGTCAGTCCATTAAACCTCTCACTCATATCCAACTCGTCCTGCCCATTCATTTTCTCAGGGAGCCTCCAGTTGAAACAGTGCAGCAACTGCGCCATCCCAAACTCTACAACAAGCATTCCCAGTTGCTGTCCGGGGCATCCTCTCCTTCCCGCTCCAAATGGAATCCACTCAAAGTTGTGCGCATTTACATCCACCTCTGGCGCCCCAGTTTTTTCCACGAACCTCTCTGGCTTGAAACTTTCGGCATCCTCCCACGACTTTGGATTCCTCCCAATCGCCCAAAGGTTGAGCAGAACGCAAGTGCCACGAGGGATTTCATAGCCCGATACACTGCAATCCTCCAAAGATAAATGGGGAATGGCAAGAGGCCCCGGTGGATGGAGCCTAAGCGTTTCTTTAACCACAGCTTGTAAATAAACGAGAGACTGAAGATCAGATTCTTCAGTACCATACGCTCCATTCCAACCACGCGTTCAAGCTCCTCCTGAAGCTTCTTCAGCACTGGCGGGTTTCTCAGCACTTCGGACATTCCCCACTCTATCGCAATCGATGACGTGTCCGTTCCCGCGGCGAACATATCCTGCAAATATAATGTACATCATTTACAAACAATGTATAAATCTTTGCTTTTTAAAAGTCACTGTAATTGAATGTTTTAATGTGAAAAAACATTTTAACGCACGGCAATGACGCCTTTAATATGTTTTCGTTTAATTTGGAACTCCGTATCATTATCTGCGCAGATTGCCAGCAAAACGTCGACAAGATCAGGTGTGACGTTGGGGTCATTCCGCGCAATGTGTTCCTCTATCACATTGTTGAAGAAATGGTCTACCGTCTTGTGTATTCTCTTGAATCGCGGTCCCAAACCTTGCAAATCTAGCCACGTCAAGTATGGTATATAATCAGCGATATTGAAAGTAACGGCTAACAGAAAACTTTCTTTGATGCTTTCAATTAACTGTTGGTCCGAGTACTTTCTGCCGAAGGCCATCCTGCAGATAATAGAAGTCGCAAGTGTTGACACAGCTTTGCTAATGCTTACGGGAACATGAGAGCCCTCACTGTCTTCAATAATAGAACGAATCATACTACACACTTCCTCCTCTCTTATGAAGCGGAAGGAATCCAAGCGTTTGGAGCTGAGCAACTGTATTGAGAACCCTTTAAAAAATTCACAGTAAAGAGGACAACAACAGAGCGTGGGATGTCACTTTGTCTTTATCTTTAAAGATAAGAAAACCAACTACTTACCTTCAAGTTTTAAGCTTCCTACTGACAACATTACCGAACAGCGGAGAGGAACCCATCAACCATCTCATCTAGTCTTTGTCTTCTCTTTAAAGGCGATAAAACCAAACATGAGCTGCTACCTTCACTTTTTAACGGAAACCAATCAGCTGTTGATATTTTATTGGTGGCTTTCTTGTAAATGAATCTAGCTAGTAAAGGTTGAACACACAGCTTTGCAGAGCAAAAACATTGAAAGAAAATTGAAAGAAGAAAAGAATGATTCATTAGAAAATATGTTACAATGCTCATTATATAGCATTACTGGGTGAAGATCCCAAGGTAATGAACTATAGTGGTGAAGATCCCAAGGTAATGAACTATAGTGGTGATCAATGAGAAGACTCAACACCTACAACAAGTTCCGGAGATAACTAGTCAGTGGCGGAGTTAAAGAAGGAGCAAATCAAGGAGTAAATCATGCAAAAGGAATCTTGCATGCAATCCCATGCTCTAACTAAGAGTCCGCATGTAGATGTGTAGTAGTTGCATGTAGTTGCATGCTTTAACTAAGAGTCCGCAATGCAGTTGCATGTAGTTGCATGTAGTTGCATGCTCTAACTGAGAGTCTGCATGTAGGTGTAGTAGTTCCAACATTTCTTCCAATCACACCAAGAGAACGTTGGAAATGGTATGCAGCAGCTGCTTATTTTGTCACAATCCACACTCCATAATCCAGGACAGTCCCTTAGTTCGGCGGTCTATGTTTATGATAACTACTTACTATCAACAGCAACCTCACATTCACGTTATTGGCCTGTTCAGGTCGGTGGACATCTTATTATTATTGAGGGGGTGGTATATTATATTTGTATATATGAATAAATTAAATATTAAATTAAAATTATGTTAAACTTATTTATTAATTTAAAAGGTTTTAATTAAAAATGTTTATAAAAACATTAATATATAAAATAGAATTAAATAATTAATCTTAAATTTAAATTGATTTAAAAATAAAATAAATAACCTGTACGTTTAAGTATTATTTTATATTTTATTTCTGAAAAAAATTATTTATAAAATTTTTATAGAAAAATTATCAATCTCAATATACTACTATTATGTAAAATTATCATAAATAATTATTTTAAAATTTATAAAATATAAATATAAAAATTAAGACATTCAGTACATAAACTTATAAATGTAACTAATTAATAGTTGTCTTATGAAATGATTAGATATTACTAACATAATTATATGATAATGAAATTAATTTTATATTAAAGAGTTGTGAAGTAAAGTAGAAATTGTATTAAAGGAGAAACTAAATGTAGAAAGTGCATGTCATGAGAGTGTTGGAACAAAGTATTGGAATTGATGTTTTCCTTGTTTATCGTTGCTTCTAAGGTCTCTATTTTTTTAAGCATTTATATTCTAAATGATCCTTCACAGCCAAGCTCTGTCAAGAAGTATTTTTAGCAAAAACTCAAATATTTGGAAAGCTCATCCAAATATGGAATAAGAATGAATTTGGGAACATCTTACACAATCAATGAGCTCTTGAAGAATGCATCCAAGAAATGAAACAATAAATCATCATGAATGATAGATCCAAAGACATTGTGGTAGAGGAAGCAACCCTCATCACTCATCTCGAAGATCAAAGAAAATATGATGAGGTTCTCTGGCATCAAGAATCACACATAAGATGGCTCAAAGAAGGTGAGAAAAATTATAAAATTTTCCATTGCTCCATGCATAATCACAGAAGCAAAAAGAGAATCTCCTCCCTAAAAATTTCAGATATATGTTTGTTTCCTACCAACATCTCTTATTGGATTCTTTCTTATCCGGATTTAAACAGGAACGCAACAAATTATAGAGATAACCATATACACAAATATGCAGCGGAAATAATACTTCATTTCATTAATGGAAAATACTGAAATATGCTTACAATCAGAAACGGAAATAAACTAGCTAGGGC
>APFE031654111.1:0-10414 GCA_000404065.3 Pinus taeda
CCTTAAGGAGTGAATGTATGGTGTTGCCCTACCTTAAGGGTTTGATCAATAAAGATTCATTTCATATTATATTTGGGTTTATTTGCATTATCTCATACTTTCTTATCAGATCTATAATATTTCTGGGTTAGATATACAACAAGTGGTATCAGAGCTACAACAAGTGGTATCAGAGCACTTTCTTGGGCACAAAGGTGGAGAATTTTTTTACTTTTCGCAGGATTTCAAGGGTGGCGAGTTTGCAGATCCGATCTGTATGTTTTGGTTCAAGATATGCAAAATCTGATTGCAGATATGTATTCTTTGTGAAAAAATAGCCGATTTCAAAGAAAAAAATCGGTCAAATCGGAGTCCGGATGAAGGAGATATCGCTGATTTAAAAATCAGTGGGGTTGCAGATAATTTTTCAGGGCAGCGAGTTTGCGGCATAGATCTAGACGTCCTGTTGCAAGATCTACAAGATCTAATTGTAGATCTGGAAGCCTTGTGAAAAAACACCTAATTTAAAAAAAAAAATCAGTCGAATCGGAGTCTGGATGAGGGAGATATCGCTGATTTAAAATCAGCAATTTTTCAGAAATTTTGGGTGACGGCGGGAGAGTAGCAGCGCAGATCTAGAATTTTAGTGCCTGGATCAGGATTCCTATCACATGGGTAGATGCAGAATGATTGTTCCATTTCTAAAAATAGGTCATAATATGGATTCTGAGCAATATTGACGGAATTGTGCCAAATTCAAATTTTCACGATTTTTCTTTTTCAAAACCCTCTTTATGGCTTCTAGCGAGGTTCTATTATTTACAGGAAATGATAATGGTATGACTATTGAAGAACTCATAAAGGAACTAAAGTGTATATTTGGGACACATTGGAGGGAAAAAGTGTGGTTATTTTTAATAGATGAAGCTGCCAAATGGTGGTGGAATTCACTTGACCACAAGTAGTTGACCAAACTTTCAGATGAAGAATTTGAAAAATTACTTTTAGACAGATGGTCTCATGCCAGAAAACAAAATAAGGAGAAACATGTGGGTATATCCTTATTACAGGTTCATGGATTGATTCAAAAAGAGAAGATCATTGTTTCTATAAATCCTAGTTGCAAGCATAATTTCATCAATGTTAATTTGGCAAAAAAATTGCAAGTTCCAAAAAACACATTGAAAACACACAGGTGGATGATGAGGATGTCCAAGTGTATAAGGATTTGAAGATTTCTATGAATAAGTATGTGTTGCATGGTGATTTTTATACTTCAGAGATAGATAATTTGGATGTTGTTTTGGGATACCCGTGGATGGAATCAGTGGGTACTATAAATATTAATGTGCAGAAGAAATTCCTGAAGCTCTGGTATAAAAAGAAGAAAATTACATTACAGGATATTTCCATCAATAAACAGGTAGAGTCCACAGAGGTTGACACAGAAGATGTTCCAGGGACTGACATATCAGATGATGAGCAGTTGATGGTCGACAATCAAACACAAACAGAGGTTGAAGCTAAAAAGGTAACAGGTGCTGACACATTTGATCAGGGTTCAGTTGTTGAAGTCATATTGGAAAAGAAGACACCACAACAGGTACCACAGCAAGGTGAATTAAAGAAAAAGACATCATGGGTTAAAACTTCAACATATCATCACCCACATCACCCCGCAAGAAAACAACCAACAAGATGGCAACCAATTAGCCACAAGGACAACAACCTTCGTATGACGGATAGTGAGGAGTGAGGATCTACCTACTACACATCAACATAGAAAACATGCCACGGTCAACTTCCATCTCAAGCGAGCAAGGCACCAGTGAGATTGAGGGTTCACCTTTCTCTTGGATGGCTAGATGCACGTGCATGGTACTAGTGGACTACTCTTTTGAGTAGATCTTATTATTTGTGTTCTTCCCATGTTTCGGGGACGAACATGCTAAGGGGGGTGGAATGTTATATGCCTAGGGGGGATAATATGGGGTACCAAGGGAGGTACCCAAGGTAATAATGTAATAATGGGATGGGCCATAGTAATAAATAAGGTGGTTAACCCATATCATGTAAGGGACCACAAGTAGTTAGTAATAATGTAATGGGCCCATGGTATTAGTCGATGGTATGAGGGAATCATGGTAATGATCCATGGTATTGTATGTATGAGGCCTATATAGAGGCTAGAGACTCCACATGGAGAGACGTCAAGGAATTGTGTCAAGGATTATTGTATGAACAGACATATGGGTCGTGGAGTATTCTCCTTCCTTAAAGAGTGAATGTATGGTGTTGCCCTACCTTAAGGGTTTTGATATCAATAAAGAAGAATTTCTATCTATTTAGAGCTTGTTCTTTCTTGGGTTTATTTCTATTTCTCATATATTTTCAGGTCAGATCTATAACAAGTGGTATCATAGCTATAACAAGTGGTCTCAGAGCTATATTTTTAGATCAAATCTATAGCAAGTGGTATCATAGCACTTTCTTGGGAAACAAATTGGAGATTTTTTATTTTTTTTTTTGCAGGATTTTGGGGACGGCGAGTTTGCAGATCAGATCTGTAATGGAATCTTGCTTTAAAGGTGATTTTATCTCTCTATTCATTGTTGAGGAAGAATGATAGAATGTGATTTTGATTTCCTATAGATCTTATGTATATGCTTATGTTATTTGGAAAACTTAGACCAAGTCATTCTTTAATGATTCACTTATTGGTTACAATGATTTTGATTAGGAAGGAAAGAGACAAAGTTCCCCAACTTTGTAACTTGATGGGGATGTGATAAGTTCTCATGAAAGGGGAATGTTAGTGAATGGAATCTTCCTTTAATTATGTTTTTATCTCTCTAGTCATCATTGTGGGAGAATGCCTAGAATGTCGCGATTGATTCTTAAAGATCTTTTTGTGATATGCTATAGAAATTTGCTAAACTTAAGATCAAGTCATTGCTTCAATAATTTCACTATCTTGTAAAAGGGGTAAATATCCATATGCAATCATCATAATCTGTTCGCTCTTTCACTCTTTCATTATATAAAGCAACGTGAAGGTGGGCCTATGAGGTGCACAAATGTATATGTGAGGTTATGTTGTGTGTGTTTGTATAAATAATAATATAATATATATAATATAATATATTAGATACTATATATAATAAAAATAATTTATATTAAAATATAATATATTATATAAGGATAATAAACCTTGTAATATTGGAGTAGTTAATATTGAAGAATATAATCATATTCTTTTGTGGATGCTCCCCATTCATGTTACCATGAAAATATTTATCTATATAGTCTCCTTTATTCTTGTATTATTTTCGATTTTAGCTTATGATATAATTCTTTGCATAGGATATTAAATTGTCTATATATTTACCTAATCTAACACTCATCTTCAAGCTTCAATTTAGTCAACTCCCAACATTATGACCTTCATCTTCATCATAACCTTCTTATTCTTCCGATGTAGCATGATCCTCCAATAAATTCTCTTTGGAAGGGATGAGTCCTATTGTAGGAATGAAAAAGGTAAATCGCTTGTTAATACTGGATTTGGAGTGTCTTGAGGTGTTTTCAGAAGGGATAATTGTAGGTACTTCTTTACTCAACATCCACCAACGAGTTTAACTACATATCTTCAACCATCGTTGAGCATTAATTCTATGGGATGAATGGGAAGAAAAAAAACAACATCAAAACTCCCTTTTTAATTGTAAACCATGTCTAGTAGGAATATTTTATAATGAAATTCCCCTAGTATCTATTCATAACCTTAACAACTATAGAAAACTTTGATGAAATATAGAATTGATGATATGCCTCTTTGGAAACTTTCATAAAACTATTGCTTTATGATTCCATTAAATATGATGAAAAACAATTTCATTATAATATCTTCATGAATATTACTCTCATCTACTAAAAAATTCGTGAAGTTTCAAACATATTTGGAAACCTCATGAAGTTTTCCTTCGAAAAATCAGATTTTCCAAAGGGATCTAAAAGACAGAAACTAGTTCAAGTATCCAAGATATTGGAGAAGTCCAAATGTTCCCATGTAGTGTCCTTGCTTTTAGATATATCCAATATCAACAATAAAACTTTTAATATGCATTTCATACCTTAAATGTAAAGGTGAAGTCACAAAGATGACCTTGTTTCAATGGGCCTTCACAATTAGGGAATGCGCTCACCACTATATCCAACAAAATATTAAAAATTTGTAAGGAAAAATGGATTTTGCTCTTCATGGAGCCACTATATGAGAAGGATATATTTTAAAAAAAACCATCATGAATTTTCCATCTTCTTTCCTAGGACAATGGGGTTTATCTAATCTAGATTTATGAAGGGAATGAAATGGAATATAAATTTATAACAATAGAGATGTAGTAAATCTTGACTTCCATTAATAAATGGAATTTATTGAAACTATAAATAATGTGAAATGAAACATACTCACTTGAATGGTGGTAGCTTATTTCAAGAAGAGATGTGACGACTATGTGCGTTCACCAGAGCACATTACAATGACTCCAAAAGGCCCTTTCTAACATAAAGAAACAATGGTGAAACCTTAAACGTCCAAAAACCTAACCGTATGAAATTAAACACCAGAAGTTTTGTAGCCCATGGGGTTATTTGATCCATCAACTTCTCAGGGCCGTAATATTTTTCATACAATCTTTGTTTAGAACAATTCATAACCAATTGGAAAGATCTAGTCAAGAAGTACACATTTTGACCATCACCATGGCATGTTGGAAACTATTTCTTGGGTCCTTTCAACATGAAAAAAATCATTTAGCAGCTCAAAATAGCCCCATAAGTTTAGGAACTAAAAAAATAATTTGTAAACTATCGTGGATATTCCACTTGATAGTTCATCACAACATGTTTGATAAAAAGTATACATAAAAGATCCAAAATATACACTATTCCAGTTTTATTTCTCTTTAGATTTATAGATATGTAGATTACTGTTAATAGTGTATGCATGTGAATTAAAATTATTGTAGAAAATAGAGAAAAATGAAATAAAAGCTTGCATATGTTGATGCACGTCATTATTTTAAAAGTTTTGCAAGCCATTGCAGGTGTCTTCCCATCCTCAACTCCATTTATATGAACATCACATGATTTTTCCTATGATCTCTCATGAAATTAAAATAAAATCATAACTTATTTATCTCATAATATTTTCATCCATTTTGTCCTAGTACCATTTGTGTAAATGTGGCATAACCTCTCTTGCTTATTCCTCATGAGTCTAAAAGAACAAGGAAAGAAAAAGAAAATTATTCTTGTGTCAAAGAAGACTTGACTACATCATGTTTTCAAAGGATAAGGTTCTTGCTTAAAAAAGGCATATATGCAAAGTTTTGTTACCAAAATTATATAATAAAACAAAAAAACATTATTACATCATGTTTTCAAAGGAGAAGGTTCTTGTTTAAACAAGACATATATGCAAAGTTTTGCTACCAAAATGATATAAGAAAACAAAGAAACATTATTTGTTTCCTTAAACCTGAGGACATTTTGGTGTTATATATTATGAGAACATATGCAAAACCAATACACATACAAGCATGCATGTCAAGACCCGTTCAAAGTACATTATCATCTTTAAAGAACTTTGGTGCCAACAATGATATATGTATGTTATATAATAATTTCCCACCATGCATATGGGATATGTATATTTATTTTGACAAAAATCAAAATATTTGATATCACATATAAAGCACATATGGATGAAGACTTCATAGGTATACAATTAGAAAGGAGTTTGGTCCTGAGGTAGTTGAAAGTTTACCACTGGGCAAAGAGATCATTGTTGTAATTGAAAATGGTACTTTCTGTTCGGATGAAGAGGAATCCAAATCCACCCTTCAAAATATCAACCTTGAAGTACAAAGTGAATCTTTTGTGGTAATTGTTGGCACAATGGATCTGGAAATTCATCTTTAATGTCATTTTTTTGGGGAAATGCCAAAACTCTCTAGCATGAAAAGGGTTAATTTGGTTGTGCATGTAACAAATACTACATCATACACAAAAAAATATATATATTTCTATTATAGGAATCATTAATATGCTTACCATTATCTTTGATGGTAGTATTGATATAAAAGTGGGATTTGCACCATATTTGTCCCAAGGAAAATGTAAAAGTGTTTCCATTATTATTGTAGCATGGGAATATCTTTTACGTTGGTGAAAAAAGGTAAAAGCAAAAATAATTAAATAAATCAACTCAACAACTTTGACTTGAACCATTAAGTGGACCCAGAAAGAAAAGAATATCATATATCATATTTAATATGTGGCTATGGATGAATATGATGAAGGGATCCAACTATGTTAAAAAGAGAAGCACCTTTGGCCAACAACATTTTCAAGTTCATGCAAAAGGCCAAAAATGGATAAATCTCCATCAAGTATTTGCAAAACTATATTATTTATATAAATTTGCATTATATTTTGCAATAAGCACATGGAGATGTAAATGTAAAATTTAAAATGTATGAAGGACTTGTTGTATTTAACCATTAGTGAGATAGTTTCCCATGAAGTTAAACCAGACTTGAACCATTAAGTGGACCCAGAAAGAAAATAATATCATATATCATATTTAATATGTGGCTATGGATGAATATGATGAAGGGATCCAACTATGTTAAAAAGAGAAGCACCTTAGGCCAACAACATTTTCAAGTTCATGCGAAAGGCCAAAAATGGATAAATCCCCATCGAGTAATTGCAAAGCTATATAATTTATATAAAATTGCATTTTATTTTGCAATAAGCACATGCAACTATAAAAGTAAAAATTAAAATGTATGAACGACTTGTTGTATTTAACCATTAGTGAGATAGTTTCCCATGAAGTTAAACTGGTTTAACTATTCATGGCCGTCCATCCGTTGATCAAATTTCTCAAGAAAGATCAAAGTGATCCATCATTCTAGAGACATATATAAGAATGAAATCACATTGAAGAAATGATTCCCATATTTTCATACCCAAATTCTACCCAATTTGTGAGTGATGACATGACCAATAGTGAGTTTTTTCCTTTTTAATTCTAGTTCCTTCTTCTTGCATTAATTTCTACTCATATGATGTCATTGTTGGTTCATGTTGCTTCTTATGAGTGTTTCCTAGAACATGAATGCAAATATCTATCAATTAACAACCGAACAAAGTTAAAGATCATTTATTTTCCATTTCTTCTAATGTTATTATCATTAAAGTTGGTATTAATTAAGTGACAATTTTGAAGGATATGGTCTTCTTGTTCCCTCTTGATTGATTTAAATTTGATTGTGTCACATTTTTTTCACATGAATATTCCATTTTGCAGAGATGCATTTTTATGTTGAAATCCTAATAAAAAACAATTCCTTTGTTGATCATATCCCACCTCAATGATTTCTCTGGCATTTCGGCATATGTCTTTTAATAATGTTTAATTTCTGTTTTACTTTTCTCTCTCTGAATGTGTTTTTTTATTTTATTTCTTTTTATATCATATGTTGTGTAATATATATGTGAGAGAGAGAGAGAGAGAGAGTTGTTATGCTATGTAAATCCTTTTTACTTTACTTTGTTTTACCTCTTCTTACACTAATCTTCATTCTTGTATATAATTTGTTAACTATTACATTGAATTTATGTTGTTTGACAGTTACTCTTAGTTAGTCATACTTATTTTAATCCTGTATTAATTTTGTACATAATGTGCTTATCTTAGTTTTAATAATTTTTATTGGCTACAATGTCTTAATGTTTCATTAATGTTAAAAGAATCTTATTCACCAACAACTTAATTACATATTCCACATTATTAACTAAGATTCTAATTCCATAATGTAAACACTCATTTATAAGAAACAATTAAACTATATAATAAAAGAAAATAATTAATATAAAAAATATGCCTTCACTAATTTAACCAATGTTTTATGTATATAAATATTTGCTTCATTTTATTTAATTTTCAAGTTTAATACAATTGAGGCCCTACAGTACTCTAGCGTCAAAACCTTAGAGAACTGATTAGTTTAGTGCTTCTATAAATAATTTGGTGTTTAGGGTTAGTGTAGTTAGTTAATATCTTATTTCTTTTGTCATGGTTGTGAGATGCAGGACTCTTCATAGTCAACTACAATTCCTTTGACATGTGAGAGGTCTGAACTATGCCACCCTTAGCATGGGTTCAACCCTTACTCATGTGGCTATAAACCCTAGGATAATGCTCCTATTACTTATCGTTAGCCTCCAAGAAGCTTGAAATGTTGATGGAGTTTCAGAGAAATACTTTTCATTTTGAAACCATCAACAACATACACAACTTATATAAGATTTAACCTCAGAAGTCGTTTCGATAGAAAAACCCAACTAGAATGTGAGGCTACTATGCTCTCTTTCTCTGAATAAAAAATATCTATGATACAAAGATGTATGGCCTATGACATGTGGCTACTATTGTGCACAAATCCTCTTTGTGTGCTCTATCTCTTATCCATCACATTTATTTATGCTCACCTATGGAACAAATACACTCGAAAGAATGGACCCCTTTTCCTCCCAGTGGTCCAGTGATAACTCAACCCAATAGCCTACTAGTGGTTAGGTTTGACTACCTCAACCCTTAACAAGAGTCACAATATAGACTCTTATATCATCTTCTTCATCATAATCATGTGGCTATGCCCTTTTTCATAAATAATGGGGGATGATGTGGCATCTTGTTTGAACTATGGTGGTGTAAACAGGAAGGTCGACTTTTAAATGGCGTAAATTTCACATACATACTATGATTGACGTGATTCTTGTGTCGTTAGAAATGTCTTTGTGTGAAAATTTGGAAAAAAATGTGTGGTGCTAACGAAAAAAAATCCCCCAAAAAATGTTGGTTAATGCCTCAAAATGCTCCCAAAAGGTTTTAGATCCCATTTTTCCAAACTAAATATTGTTGGTAAAAATGTTCCTATAAGCTTATCCCTCCACTTTTTACACTCATAAAGCATCGAGATGGATGAAAATAAATGTAATGATCCAATATGTATCAAAAACTGTAGAAAAACTACCAAGATGGAAAGATGTGTTTTGAGCTAGTGGCATAGGAGAGTCGCCACTAATATCTACTTGGATCATTATCCCCAATAAGGGTGTTAAAAATGTTACCGCCCAAATTTTACGTAAAGATGAAAGCACATATCCATAACATACAATGTGAGAGGAAACCTTTAATAATCTCATGTTTTTTACCTCAGAATCTTGTCCTATAAACTTTACACTCAATCTCAACTCAAGCAAGGTATCCCTAATACACTTATTAAGACTAAGCAGTTAAGCACATGGTGAAGTTGAGAGTATCCTTACTAAAAGAGGCTTTAGATTTTTTAGGTTTTTTTAGAATAAGTAATGGAAGCACATAGAGGTGAGTTCCAAATCAAACTAGGGCAATGGACTCAAGGTGAATTAGTTGGAAAAGAGGAGAAGAAGAAATCCTCCAATGATTTGGCTCATTTCCTTCAAGAATTAGAGTTTTTGAGACTAGAACCATAGGGCTAATTAATCCCCCACCTAATAAAAATCAACAATGAATTCATCTTCTACAAAAATGGTCTTCATTGGAAAACAATCTTCACCATCCAATATCAACTTTGACTTGATGAAATTACTTAATATGTTAAAAAAGGAACCATAACGAAAAGAAAAAAAAATGCATGGTATCAAATACTCACCAAATCGAGAAAAGAAGAATAGGGACAAAACCTACACTTAATCCTTTCAAGTGATAAAATTATCATTTAATGTATCCATGTTAAATAGCTTGTAGAAGGTTGGAGCATTTGACCATTAATATTGATGCACCAAACAAATATCTTGTATTAAAAGCTTCAAGTGTTAACATCATTCATCCACAAAGAAGGAAGCCTTGCACCATAAATGCTCCAAGAAAGATATGTCAATTAAGGTCCAATGAGAGAGAGCTCCCAAATATCCAACCATGAATACAAATCAAGAATGGATCCTCTACTTATAGAGTGAGGCATACCTTCCTTTTACAATAAAATAATATCTCATGTGACTCCTTAGATATAGCCCAAGAAAATAAGATTTATAACCAATTAATATAACATATCAATAAAATAAATGTGGTTAAGCTACATGTAAAATGAATAAGATCAAGTAAACGCACCAAAAAGAGGTTACCTCCTCTAACAAAGGAAAATGGTGCCCCAAGGTCCCATGTCTAGCCTCTAGAGGCTCTCTATAATGTGTAGATGATCAACATCCTCATCAAAAAGCATGTCTTCCCTCCTAAAACTCATGCAAAATGGTTGAATGGTCCTCCAAGAGTCCAATGGTAAAAAATGTCCCCAAACTAGTGACATAAGATCCTCCA
>APFE031654112.1:0-19188 GCA_000404065.3 Pinus taeda
CACTTGAAATTTGGGTAAATCAATAAGGAGATAAGCCAAACGTACAAGTATAAAACGTAGTTTGGTTCTTTTGCCTCCAAAACTCATAACTCTTATTTTATTATTTTTCTCGAAGAAACCACTTTTAAGCTGAAATTTCAGCTAATGTTATACTAATTCACCTCTCACCTTAATATAAGTGTGTACTTAACATACTTTCCGCAATTTATTGAAAACATAAAGAGTATTATTCAAAAACATATTTCAACAACATAAAGAATAAGTTGAATATAAATAAAATAACAATGTTAAATAAAAAATACACAATGAAATCAATGCATTAATTTCCTAATGTATACGATTAACACAAATATATATTTTATTTTAATATTATCAATTGCCTTATTATTATTATTATTATTATTTTAAAATGTATAAATAAAATATTACACTTTTAATTTTTTTTTTAATATCATTTGGGAAAAAAGTCACTTAATATAAAAAATTTAAAACTTACAGCTATTAAAATTCAAATTAAATAATGTTTGATGTATATATTATGTACATGATTTTTAATTCCATCATGTCCTTCCTTCACTATATTATATTATTTTATAAATGTTAAACATATATATAACACGGTAGAGAGTCTCATTTATATTGTTCTAATTCTTTTTAGGAGTTTTTCTCGCAATAACCTTGCCATATTATTTTCATGTGAAGTTTATAAGTTTAAATTATGTATTGTAAATTATGTAGATGAGGTTAGAAATATAATTATATTCTCAATTTAAATTTAACATTATTAAGTTCTCCGGATGCGGGTGCAAGCATGGCATAACGGTATGGGGGCGGGCTTCCCACTGGGCAAGTGGCAGCCCAGGCCCACCACATGTCACCGACATTTAACTCACGGAGTTAATACACCCTCTAGACACTTCCTTCGCGGCATTCGAGTTGTTATGTCCTCCCCTCCTCGCGCGAAGTCTGCATTTCCGCCCTCCGGGAAACTTATGACGAGTGCTGGTTCGCACATGGCAAGCCACAGGTCTTCTCCTTATAATTACAGTGACTACAGCGAGGTAATGTATCGTTTATGGCTTGTCTGGGTTTACTACTGGTCTGGTAGCTCTGTGTTGTGGTAGGTTCCGAGAGACAGGAGCGGCGACGCAGCAAACCGGCTCCCTGCTCTTCCCTCCCCTCTCTCTGTGCTCAATTGCAGTTGCTGGTGGCCTGCGATCAAGCCTCGTCCTGCTTTCTTACCTGGGCCTTCAGTCATTCCCTGATCTGCGCTTTGGTTTGCTCAGTTCTGCTGTAGCAATCCCCTCCTGCAATTTCAGGCACCTTCTGTTGCAAATTCCTGTGCCCTCTGGCCTTCTGTTGCAATTTCCTGTGCCCTCTGGCCTTCTCGTGCCTCTACGCCTCCGCTGCATTATTCCCATTCCTTTCTGCAACGCTCCTGCCTCCTTTGTGTCCACCCCGGTCTGCAATGCCTAAGGAAAGGCTACGAGCAAGCTGCCGCCGTGGCGGGTCTCGGGGAGGGGCGAGAGGTCGTGCCTCCATCCCTCGTTCCTCTGACTCGCTGTCGGACAATGCAAACAGTGCTCGTCGCCGACACGGAAGAAGACCAGGGCAAGCCCAAGCCCCGGCTTGCCATCACAGCTTCCATCCCTCCTCCCGCTTCAGTTTTCCCTGCCTTCTGGATTCCGACACATACTATGTGTCTGTTAAAATTGAAAAATGTGAGCATGAGGCTCAGGGACCAGCAGCAGCGGAACACAGGCCTCCAACTCCAATTCTGGAACAGCCTCCCTTGTCACCTGCACAGAGGGTCGGACCTGCAATTCTGCCTCCAGCTCCAGAACAGGGGCAGCATCACGCGGCAAAAGCATCAGCGGGAGCAGCGGCCGGTCCAAGCGCACCTGTAGAAGATGACGCGCCTCACACCGATTCAAGCGAGCCGGATCCATATGCTTGCCGAGTGGTGGAAGAGGTGCCATCAACCTCTGTGGACGACTGAACCGGTTCTCTGGGTTAACGAGCGACGGGTATGGCAATGTCTGTTGTTTCTCTGTTGGGTAATCACATGCCTCTTCTTCAGTGCTCTTTCGATATGTAAGGTTGGTGCGCTGTCTACAGCGGCACAACCACAGTTCTTATGCTATGCTTATATATGCGGTGTCAATGGTGGAATCTAGTGTCCAGGACTATGTTTTGAGTCAGTCTGGGGGTTCTGGGTTATGGTTAAGAGTCTGCATGTCGGAAAATATTTGGGTTTCAGGTCTTTTCTCCTCTCTGTCAGAGTTTTGTAACAGCAGGCAAGTCTCCCAATCTTGGGGAAGGACAAATGCCTGGCTGGTCATGGTTAACACTGCTGCAAAATCCATCTCTGTAGGATGGTGCTATCCGAGGTCCGCCTCGTTGTAAATTTTTGAATTTTTGTACCATAATAGAATTAGTATAATTTACAAAAAAAAAAACATTATTAAGTTTATTTAAATTTTTTTGAAGTATTTTAATTTAAAATATTTATGTAACAATTTTATGGTAATCGTTGGTGAATAAATTTGTAAAATGAGTAAAAATATTAATATAAAAATTATTATTATTTTTAAATTAAATTATGTGCAGTGGGAATCAAATTATTTAATTTTAAAGAATGACTTAATATGTTATTGTGATATTGAATTTCTATAAATCAAATAGATTGTATGAATGTAAATATTTGTTATCAATATAGTTTAGGTTAATCCAAATACGTGAGTAAATTTTGTTAGATGTATTAAATTTTTGTACATCAAATGAGATTGTGTAAATGTAATTATATTTAAATATGTGACTGCATATTTTGCATTATATTCATTAATTAGTTACATTATATTATTATGTTTGAAGAAAATTGTTATTACATTTTAAATATTTTTGCCCTATAAATGTACTTTTGTAATTAGTAGGTTCAACTCACATATGCTATCATATAAAATTTAAATAAGCTCAACTTATGTATGATTGTAGCATATATGTCATAATCATACAAAATTTATATATATCATACATAATTATACAAAATTTAAATATACTCTCGAGACTTAAATATATAGTATATAATATATGACACTCTTTATGCTATAGGATGAATGCTTATTAAGTTATGTTAATCGTTTGCTACATGCTTTGATGAGGTTCCATGGTGGTTTAATCATCCTAAGCATTCTAAGCCTCGGGAAGAAGGATGGTCTCCCTCAACCATCCAATGCATGTGAATTCATGGTGTTTAATTTTAATTACTTAGAAAATTTACCTCCAAAGTACTAAAATATTCTTCAATATTATGATAAATATATGTAAAAGAGTCTAAAGAAAGAGGCCAAAGCATAGGGTCAAACACATTGGCTGCGACATTGTTGAATATTATAACTCTCAAACTCATGATAATGAATTTTTTTATTGTAGAGGGGATTATGACAATTTATATGGTCATTTCATTCTTTATTTGTATTCACAAGGGCTAATAGAGCATAACGATGGTGTACTTAATCTTGCAAAACTAGCTTTTGAAAGCACATGAATAGCTCTTAAGGTAAGACTATCATAGAGTTATTGTCTACAAATGCAGTAGAATAGATCTGAAGGCTACTTCTTTATTACATTCAAATGGAAATCATGATACTCATAGTGAATTACAAGTATGAAAGGGAGGTTGGAGATGGATCTAAAATGAGTATGAAAGGGAGGTTCCAAACTGGTCCAAAATGATTAAAAAAAAACATCTTTGAAGTGAAGTTTTTGTTTGTAGTAATGTTCCTTTGTATTTGTTCAATTTATATTGTTTAATTTGCCTTTATTCACTCACAATTTAATTATATATATATATAATAAACTAACTAAAAATATAATAATAAAATATAATAATGTTATATAGAGTAGTATCTATTTACCTTTCTTTTAATTGTTTTTATTATTTATAAACCCAAGTTAAAGAATTCTATAACCAATATTAGATTATATGTTGATTTTATTTTGTAAATATAATATTTTATTAAATAAAATTTAAATAATAAGTTTTGCTAAAGTAAAATAATCTTCCATTTTTTAAAAATAATTAAGTTATGTCAAACTAAATAAATCATTTTTATAATAAAAACATTTTAAACAATTTTAAATTAAATATTGTTTTACGTTATAAATAATTATTTTCTAATGTTCACCGCACTTAAAATTGGTGTAGGAGGCTTTCTTGTTTATCAAGTTAGATTTTCTGTCAAATGTAAAAAAACAATATATATATATATAAATATATATATATATATTAATATATATATCTAAATTTAACTTTTAAATTATGTTGTTAACATTAAAACCACTCAAACTTATATATTATTTATTTTATATTCAATTTTATAATATTTTTAAAAATTATTTTGCAAAATATTCTCTCTCAGTTACTATTTATCTAAATAAAAAAATATATAATAATATTTTTATTAAAAAGTTGTACAGCGTACAGACAATCCCTTTTGATGTGTTTCTATTATAAAATGTAGTGCGTGTATGCTTAAAATGTCCCATACATGTGTATTTAACAATGCTAGTGAGTTTTTAACCAGCTTTGAGAACATTGATGCCAAAGTTAAAATTCAAATTTGGAGTATTGGATTATCATGGAATTCCAAGTCCGTAGACAGATATATTTTCTTATTCGCCTTTGAAGATTATAATTTTTCCAAGGTTTTTTTTTAATGAAAATATTGAATTTTTAGCATAATTTTGATAAAATTTGGTGATTTTTTTTGGAAATTTTAATTATTATTATTAAGTTCAAATTTTAAGTATTTTAGAATTTTTATAATATAAATCTATTTCCATCATAAAAAAAATAATTAAATATTTAAAAAACCAAAAAAAAAAAACAAAAAACCAATAAATTATTTCTATAAACAAAACCTTTCTTATTATTATGACTCGCAAATAAAACCCTAAAAATTATCATTAAAATTAATTATAATCTTTCTAGTAAAGACTAGATGTATTTCTCTCCCCACATCTCCTGGTTCTTGACTCTTCAAATGCCATGAGAATGGTGGGAACGCTCACTGGTTTTATTTTGAAAGGCAATATCTATATGCCCTGCTTGCCAGCTCCCCTGCCTCTCATGTCTAGAGCACATGATCACCCATTAAATTCACGATGTTATCAATGACATTAAAGAGAATTGAGTCAATCACATTATTTATTATTTGTTTGGTTTTTTAAGTATAGATTTATTTTGTTTAAGAGAATTAATTTTATAGTATTATTTGTTTTTAGTATAGATTTATTTTGTTGGAAGGTAGATTTTAATATGTGTTGAAAGTGGATTTGAGATATATATTTATTTTAAAATACAAATAAGTATTTTTTAAAGTTCTAATTAAAATATAAAATTTAGTATAAAGGGGATCTAAAAAATTTACTTTCTATTTGTTGTTATTACAAGTTGGTGTAAACCAGAGTGGAAAAAATATTTTTCATTCTCTACAAATAAAATATTTCATCAATAACTATGTGAGTAATTCAATTTTATATTAAATAATTAATTAAAAAAAAAAATAAATATGTATAATGATAAATATTTATAAAATTATTATTGTTAAAATTTTAATGTAAATATATATATTGTTGAGTTCTTTCTTAACTAATTTATTTCAATATAATAGATATAGAAAGTTTAAAAAATATATAAAATAAAAATAATATATATATTTTAATATTAAAAATGATAAAATATTAAAAATATATATTATAAAATATTTTATTGTTTAAAAATAAAGAAAAAACTAAAATAGAATCCATTACTTTGTCATAAAAATAATAATAAAAAAATGAGTATGTACAATTAATATGTTGCATTTAATAATAATAAATATATTCAATAAGGTCTTGAATAAAATATAACAATATATGTAATTAAGTAATATTGTGATCGCCTAAGAGGCTTTGGATTGACGGTGAATGGGTGCACTCTTAAGGCACTCTTTGCTTTGGATTGACGGTGAATGGCGCACTGTTAAGGCACTCTTTGCTTTGGATTGACGGTGAATAGGTGCCTACTGTTAAGCCACTCCTTGCCATAGGTCACTAGTTGAAATCCCCCGTGGGTGCTTACCTACCAAAAAAAAAAGTAATATTGTGATCTACTTAAAAAGATATTAATAATAACATCTTTTTTTTAATATTCAATATTCATATTAATTAAATGCTTCAATTTCGACTATGAAAATATTATATATGGTTTAAAAAAATAGATTTTTTATCTTTATTTTTTTTAACATTTCAAGTTGTATGTTTATTCTACATTTTGATCTTTTTCAAGTATATATTTTTGGTCAATTTTGTCTGAAATTCAACAAAGATTTGCTAAAGTTGTAAATGCACCATAATCAAATGCTTTAATAAATTTTCAAGTCTTTTGAATCCATTTATCATATAATATATATATATAGATATATATATATATATATATATATATAGATATTTTGGTCATTTTTGTTGAAATCCAATAGAGAATTTTAAAAATTGTAATTTTAAGTATTGCAAAATTTATGACCAAAAACCATTTTGTCTATTAGTTAGGCTACACCTATATATATAAACTATGGATCTACCTAGGATGAAATACCTAGAAGTACAAACATTTTTTCAAGTTTTGCATTTTAATAAATTTAGTCTTTCTAGAGACTTGTTGTTCAGATGGATCTATACTAGTCTTAACCACCTGTCTATCTAGAGATTGATCTCTCTATCTAGAAAGGTCAAATCTCTTAAAGTATAAATATATTTTACACTGTAAAACTTGATAAAAAAAAATTATACTCGAAAAAATTGATCCTTTTCCACACTTACTCTATATATAAATATATCAAAATGTATTAAAATTACTTAAAATATTTTAATCCTCGTCATTTTTTATATTATTATTATTATTATTTTTAAATAAAATCCAATTCAGAAAGAATCCCATTAATTATCGAGGGAAATTAGATTATGCTTTGGTTTAGTCTCAATCTGTCACCCAATATATACACCTTCAAGAAATATATTACAATAATTAACAAGGAAATTAAGTTATGCATTTGTTTACAGTCAATCGCTTTGTCACCCAATATATACACATTCGTTGGACCATGGATCTCTTCTTCACTAAATATGTAGATACATCACTGTAAATATCACTGTAAATAAGCTATAGAGAGACCTTCTTGAGAGCCATGATCTATCGTTGCATGATTACTCCCCAACAAAATAATAATAATATTTGGCAAAAATTTAAAAATTCTAAAACATTTCAATTGTATGTACATTATCATCCAATACAATGCGCGAATGCTCAAAACTGAAAGGAAGAGGAACAAAAGGGGGTCTAGAGACATATTCTAACTCATCCCATCTAACACCCTCAAAGAATTCATGATTTTTAATCTCTTGGGCACCACACTTGAATCCCAATCTAAGAGTAGGCTCCTTCACCAACAAGCATCGGAGTAAGTCTTGGAGGGGGCTGGAAGGTTGTGAGAGCTGTGGTGGCTCCTTGCATAATATGTTATAAAAAGTTTCTTTCCTAGTCAACCCCTTATAAGGGGTCTTCCCATTCACCATCTCATACAGCAATATGCCAAAAGCCCACCAATCCACTGCAATGCCATGGCCCTTGCCCCACAAGATTTCTGGGGCAACATACTCTTCTGTGCCTACAAACGAATGAGATTGCTCGTAAGCTGCTGCTTCCTTTCTGCCATTTAAATGACAAAACCTGGATTTATCCTTTGTCTTACACTCTCCTCGTGGATTGTTGGTGATAAGCGAGAGATCGAAATCAGTGATCATGATATGCCCATCTGCTTGAAGCAATATGTTTTCAGGTTTCAAGTCTCTGTACAAAATTCCATGCTGGTGCAAATACTCTAGTGCAAGCACAACTTCTGCTGCATAGAATCTGCATACAATATACAACAATGAATACTTGGGAAAAACAAATATATGGCATGGCCACTTAGTCTCGAGAAAGAAGCTTGAACTGCAAAAAACATGTCACAGTTTTGAAATAAGAGATTTACGAAGAAAAAAGGAAAAAAATATAATTACCAAGTTTGAATTTGAATTTGGATAAAGAAATAATTGGATCAAAATTTTTTCAATTCAAAAATATGTTTCAAAAATTCATTCATAAAAAAAAATTTCAATTCAGAAATCACAAATCACAAAATTTCACATATTTTAACATAACTTAAATTGTTGAAATTTAAAAGAAATAAGAAAGAAAGAATGGGAACAAAATTTATAAAAAGAGGTAAAAATAAATGTAGTTGAAATATTACACATATATATATAAATATAAAGATGGGTAGGATTATATTTTTATCATGTTTAATATATTACTTTGATCATGTTATTTCTATATTTTATATTTATATTTATATTTTTTAATTATTTTGTCAAATTATTATTATTATTATTATTTGTGTGATTCATTAATTTGTGATTTCTATTTTTACAAAATATATACATGATTTCTTCAAAGCAAAGGCGTTATAATGACTAGGACTGGATCAATTGAGCTAACCCTCGGGTCTATTAATTTGACTCAAAATTTAATAGAAATTTGTATAAATTACAAATTTGAGTTGTAGAATTTACACAATCAATTTATATATTCAAAAATTCTGGTCGAAAAAACAAATTATTTTAAAATTATGTTTTGTCAATTTTACTTAAAATCTAGTAGAAATTTGTGTTCAATACAAATTTAGATTATAGAATTTACACTCATATTCTTCCAAAAAAAAACTATTTATACATTAAAAAATTAAATATTAAATAATAAAAATTAAATCTCCAAATAAAATAACAAAAAAATTAACTAATCCTTAAAAACAATAAACTAACAAAAAAACTGAATTTTATGTAACTTAAAATTAATAAATAGAGAACTTCATCTCTCATTTCTTTTCCGGAAATTATCCTTAAATAATAGCATAATTTTGTACACATTAATTATTTCACTTATTATCCTTAAAATTAAATAATACCATAATTTTTCCTATATTAATTGCTTCACCTGAACTGGCAGAACTTTAAGTTCTCGCCTGGAGAGAAAATGGATAGGCTTAAAAAAACTCATCCCATCATGGCACAACTGTATCTCCTCTTTAAATAAAATGGATAACTTCAAAAGAAAATTATCCCATCATGGCAGAACTTTATATCGCCTGTAAAAAAAAAGTGGATGGCTTAAGAAAAAAGTCCAGCATGGCAACTTTATCACTTTATGTCGCTTTAAAGAAAATGGATTTATATGCCACCATGAGAAAATTTTATTTGGTCCTTGAAAAGCATTCCAGCTTCCTTTATCCATTCATTAAGTTACTCCAAACTTTAGCTTCCTTTATCCATTCATTAAGTTACTCCAAACTTTAGTTTTGTACCCACTTTAGTCGTGTCAGGAAAGATAGTTACATGAGATTTAGTCTGGTCAGGAAAGAATCAGGAAAGATAGTTACATGAGATTAGTCTGGTCAGGAAAGATAGTTACATGAGATTTGTAGTAAGGAGTTAGTATTGAAAAGTTTATTTTACAGTTCAATATGACGTGTAAGGATATGGGAAAAATTCATTTTACAGTCCAGTATGATGTGTAAGGCTTTTGGAGAGGCTCATTCTACAACCTAGTATGTTGTGTAAGGATGTTGGTCATCAAATTGAAATCTTAAAAGATAAAAAATAAATAACTATTTTGGGGATTCCAAATGTTAATGGGAAGAACCACATTCAACAAACTTCACTACAAGGTTGGCTGAGACTTATAAAATGTATTTGGAGCTCCTTTCAGAATTCTTCCATTCAGCCCATCAACAGGGCACATAACAAATCAGCGGATGAATTATTGAAAAATGGACTACAGGACACAAAAGAAGGCATGCACATCATGATGAAAATAGGAGCAGAGGAGACAGAAGTTGAAAATCTAAAAATGCCGGGATAGATCACTGAACTGGGATCAAAAAAGTAGATCCTCATAGCAGATGAGTCCATATTAAATTTTTGTCCCTTTTTGTTTTAAGTTTTGTATAAATTTTGTAGCTAATTTTGTATAGAAATCATATAAGAAAAGAGTACATTAAGTATGCAATCTTCAGAAATGTAAAGGATCTGATCCACTTATTAGACTTGGTGTAAACTGCAAAAATGGATGAGAGCAAATAGTACCATTATGTTGTAACTTTTAGACAATAATACTAATGAATGTAAGCGGGGAAGCTTTTTCCAAGGCAGTTTTCAAACTGTGTATATCTCAAGATTTATGAAGACAATTTGTCCATCATAAAAATATATTATTTTATCCATAATATTAAAACAGACGATTTTTTTCCTCCTGAAAAAATATCAGCCCTAAACAATAATGAACGTAAAAAAATTAGATCTCTTTTGGCTCCTGTTAAACAAAAACCCACCCAAGTTCGAATCGCAGAAACCCACCCATTTGATCAAGGAAAAAAATCATTAGAAGTGCCCCAGAAGAAAAACAATACCTGGCAGCAGACTCGGAGAACCTCCCGTTCTTCTGCCTTTGCCTGAGCGTATTGAGGTCCCCTCCGGAGCAGTAACTCATGAGCAGGAAAGAGTGGTTTTTCGACTCAAATTTTGTGAAAAGCTTGGGCAAGAAGGGATAGTCCAGCTTCTGCAAAATCTCCTCCTCCATCCACGCCCTCTTGTGGCTCCTCTTCTTCTGCATAAGCTCCTTGCTCATTACTTTCATGGCCACAGGCTTCCCGCTGGTCACATGCGTTGCCAGATACACAGTCCCCATGTCGCCATGGCCCAGAGCTCTGATGAGCTTGAACTCGTTCACAGACTCTGCGGATTCAATGACGTCCATCCTAAACTCCATGCATATACACTCAACACACAGGTAACTCTGCGTCTTCCGATTCATAAAGTGGCTTTATATACACATTTAGTAGATACCAAAGATATTTTGGGCTCGACACGTGTACGGATTATATATTTGTGTGTGCACGTGGCGGCATCTGATATGATGGGTTTCAGTGGAGTTGTAGGACCGGGTTGACCGGAAGACAGTTAACAAAAACCGTCAATATTGCTTTCTTGGTTGCTGATACAGTTGACACGTGGAAGTACCGTTCTGTACATCACGTCATTGACGATTGAAGTCAGGGCCGCCTTGACACGGAATTGGTCGCGCATGGAGACGTGTCACCAGTATTCAGATAGGGAGCCCCGGACCAGTGGTGACGTCAACATTTGGTCAATTGGTGAAGGTTCCTCGATGTCGGCCGCCACGCGTCCTTTTTAGCTAAAAGATAGGGAGGGTTAACATTATGGTGGGGCCTGCAGCAAGGTGGCATACGTGTAAAAGCTATTTGCTTTCCTAATGATGGGAGTGACAAAAAGTCTGAACGATCGTGTTCTTTTCGTATTTCTATGGTGGGGATGGCACTCGCGCTGGCGCGGCTTGAAATTTAGACTTTAGTGGTGAACTTTTTAGGTTAGTCGGATGGGATGGGATGGGATGGGTTGTCACGTCTCCAATCTTTTTTTTTATTGGGCGGGTGTAGTACTACTGTGCACGTTATTTGGTCAATAATCGTGAATATGGACTACGCCTTCCATATAACTGTACTTAGTTTATTATTGTGAACCAAGTGAAACCGTTTATGTTTATACTTAAAACATTCATAACCGATATGCAATTAAACCCAAAATATGACAATTGCACACAATTATAGAGGGAGGGGTAACTCCCGGTAAAGTCTGCCCACAATATATTATATCAGATTTTCCAATATTACAATACAAGTGTGCCTGGCGTAAACCCAAGGCCAACACTAGAATTTGCTTACAACATAGGCGTAGAACAGCCTTTACCATATGCTAACTCCTCACGGCTAGAGTGCGCTCAACCAAGACGCAAGACCTCTGCCTTAAGCCCTGCATAAACCTGCTCCACGACCCCTGTTCGTTCACGGCCTCCTTGCCAAGTTCGACCGAGACAACCTGCGCCCTTTTCTTATTCCTTATGCGCATAAGACATGCGCATTTTCCTTTAAGATTTGCGCACTTCTTGTCTTGACTCAAGACTTGAGCGAAGATGCTTGATGGTTACAAATGAGCCTTGCGTTCACATACTTATATGCTTTCTAGCTCAAGTGTGAGGGGCGTTGGCTTTCAAAGCCGACCCCCATAATTCATGTTTTACGCCAAGTGTTAATCTTTTTTGTGAGTCGGCCTTTGCCATGGGCAAAGCCACTCCACGCCAAGGTATAACCCATCGCTCTTTCCTTTTGTTCGCACTACAGCCTTCGTTCCATTGTCGCATAGCTTGTAAACTTTCGTCGCATGGCCGGGCGCCCACCCCGGGTCGCCCGCCCATTGTGCACAGGTTGCCCGCCCTTCGTGCACAGGTGTCACGCCCCCAATCTTTTTTTCTTTTTATTGGGCGGGTGCGGCACCACCGTACACTCTAATAGAACGTATATGGACTACGCCTTCGCTTCACAACACTTAATTCTACCTCGCCGAATAAGTATAACCGTAAAACTTATAAAACCGAACCATAAACATATAACCAGAGATCTTCACAACCGAACAGCAAACATCATAATTCCATTAATTATAATTCGTGTTCAATTATAACATTTAACTTCATAACCTGCGTTATTATCTTGACCAACACAATTATCATGCAATGTAATAACCGAAAGACATTAACACATAATTGTATGGGAGGGGCAACTCCCGAACGATTGCGCCCTCAACTCTTTTATTAACTTGTCCAAGTTTTACAATCTTCGTGCGCCCGCGGCCAACACGATATTACAACAGGCCTAACAACCACTTTACATATACCGTCTCTTACAATTCAAGTGCGCATCTACCGTGCGACTGTTTTGTGCCAAGACCGGCATAAAAACCCACAGTCCGCGACCGTGTATCCCGACCCCCTATTCCGCCTCCAAAACCCGAGTTTGTCTTACATGCTGCGCTACTTCTGCGCATAATTTGACTGCGCCCTTAGAAGACTTAGAGAGATCGAGCTTCACTTGATCGAATGATCACTTGCTTGATGATCTCCAAATGGCTACAACGCCTTGCCTTTATATAGGCTCCACCGCCATTCGGATAGGGGTGTCGGTTTGCAAAGCCGACCCCAATTTACCAACACTTCGCCCATTTTACAATGAAGCCGACGCTTTGTTCTTCGAATTGTCGTGTCTCCCCACTTTGGCGGGTCGGCCTTTGTCGCACAAAGCCGCCCACGCCAAAGGGGTATAACCTCATCGCCACACTTGTGCGTCCGCTCGTAACTTGCGTGTGCGCCACCTTTGAGCTGCGCTGCCTTCCACCTTCGTGTTCGCTGTGTGTTTGTTGATGTCGTCCACCGTGTTCGTTTGGGCGCACCTCGTGTGCCTTTCGCCAACGTAATGCCTCTTTGCACGACGTCGCTCGGACGGGTGGGCGCACCTTCGTGCAGCGCTCCGCCCATCGTTCGAACGCCCGCCTGCTCTCCAACCAGTCGTCCATCTGTTTGCCCGTTCCAACGTTCGGGTGGTTGTCGCACGTCCCGCCTTCCTACCCGCGATATCGCTGCCTGTGTGCTGCTGCACGCCGCACCCGCGCTGTGGTAATGTCAAACTACTACGTGCCCGACCGTTCGATCATCGCACTGCCAGTTCGTTCGTCCCCGCCGGACTGTCGAACTGTTTATATGCTGACTCGTTTACACACCGAACCGCCCCGCGTTCAACTGTCTATACCGGACTGTTTGCCTGCCACACCATTCACCGTCGAACTGCCGGTTATGCCTCGAACCGTTCGATTGTCGAACTGCTGTATGCCACTGACTATATATCCGGGTGTGCGCCCGGCGCACTACCCGAACCGTTCCGCCACAAGTCGCCTGCCCGTGCATGTTCTGAACTGTCGTTTCGTCGATGACTTCGTTCAGGGCGTCCGCCCCTCGGGCGTGGGTCGCCCTTGGGTCGCCCGCCCGTTGTGTGCGGTGCCCTTCAACCATCAACCTGTTTGTCGTGTAGCCTCGCCCGGTGCCCGGGTCGTGCACACTGCCGGATGAAGGCTTGTTCCCCCGTCGTGTGGGTCGCCCCGATTCCTCAGGGCATAACATCCTCCCCCACCCTAAGACGTTGTCGTCCCGACAACATTCCGTCCTGGTGGTCTCCCACCGAAATCACCAGCGACCAACATGTAGCCTCATCCGCGATGATCTCCATTTGGTCACCAATCTGTATATGTAAATGAGCAAGTGTCACACATCTCAATTATATATATATAGTGGTCAATTTTGTTGAAAATCCAATAGAGAGTTTTAAAAATTGTAATTTTAAGTATTGCAAAATTTATGACCAAAACCCATTTTGTCTATTAGTTAGACTACACGTATATATATAAACTATGGATCTACCTAGGATGAAATACCTAGAAGTACATCCATTTTTTCAAGTTTTGCATTTTAATAAATTTAGTCTTTCTAGAGACTTCTTGTTAAGATAGATATATACTAGTCTTAACCACCTGTCTATCTAGAGATTGATCTCTCTATCTAGAAAAATCAAAATCTCTTGAAGTATAAATATATTTTACATTATAATATAATATATAAATAAATTATATCAAAATGTAAAAATATTAAAATTACTTTAAAATTTTAATCCACATGCTATTTTTTATATTATTATTATTATTATTATTTTTAAATAAAATCCAATTCAGAAAGAATGGCGAAATTAGATTATGCTTTGGTTTAGTCTCAATTTCTGTCACCCAATATATACACCTTGGAGAAATATATTACAATAATTAACAAGGAAATTAAGTTATGCATTCGTTTAGACTCAATGGCTTTGTCACCCAATATATACACATTTCGTTCAATCAATCTTTGTGTCACCCAATATATACACATTCGTTGGACCATGCATCTCTTCTTCACTAAATATGTAGATACATCACTGTAAATATCACTGTAAATAAGCTATAGAGAGACCTTCTTGAGAGCCATGATCTATCGTTGCATGATTAGTCACCAACAAAATAATAATATTTGGCAAAAAAAAATTAAAAATTCTCAAAACATTTCAATTGTATGTACATTATCATCCAATGCAATGCGCGAATGTTCAAAACGGAAAGGAAGAGGATCAAAAGGGGGTCTAGAGACATATTCTAACTCATCCCATCTAACACCCTCAAAGAATTCATGATTTTTAATCTCTTGGGCACCACACTTGAATCCCAATCTAAGAGTAGGCTCCTTCACCAACAAGCATCGGAGTAAGTCTTGGAAGGGGCTGGAAGGTTGTGAGAGCTGTGGTGGCTCCTTGCATAATATGTTATAAAAAGTTTCTTTCCTAGTCAACCCCTGGAAGGTTGTGAGAGCTGTGGTGGCTCCTTGCATAATATGTTATAAAAAGTTTCTTTCCTAGTCAACCCCTTAAACGGGGTCTTCCCATCCACCATCTCATACAGCAATATGCCAAAAGCCCACCAATCCACTGCAATGCCATGGCCCTTGCCCCACAAGATTTCTGGGGCAACATACTCTTCTGTGCCTACAAACGAATGAGATTGCTCGTAAGCTGCTGCTTCCTTTCTGCCATTCAAATAACAAAACCTGGATTTATCCTTTGTCTTACACTCTCCTCGTGGATGGTTGATGATAAGCGAGAGATCGAAATCAGTGATCATGACATGCCCATCTGCTTGAAGCAATATGTTTTCAGGTTTCAAGTCTCTGTACAAAATTCCATGCTGGTGCAAATACTCTAGTGCAAGCACAACTTCTGCTGCATAGAATCTGCATACGATATACAACAATGAATACTTAGGAAAAACAAATATATGGCATGGCCACTTAGTCTCGAGAAGAAGCTTGAACTGCAAAAAGTAGGTCACAGTTTTGAAATAAGAGATTGAAATAAGACATTTATGAAGAAAAAAGGAAAAAAATATAGTTACCAAGTTTGAATTTGAATAAAGAAATAATTAGATTAAAATTTTTTCAATTCAAAAATGTTTCAAAAATTCATTCATTAAAAAAAATTTCCATTCAGAAATCACAAATCACAAAATTTCACATATTTTAACATAATTTAAAGCAGTAGTCTATAACGCGACTTTTTGAAAGCCTTTCCGGCGGATTTTTCCGGTCAAAATCCGGCAGCAATTCATTGGAATCCCAAGTTTAATAGCTAGTTTCTGCACAATCAATGGCTCCCAAGGGTGTTTCAGGGCGCTGAATCCAAATATGTAGTTAAAAAACCATTTTAACTGCTAAAAATCGAGATTTAACCTCATTCCTTTCGCCGGATTCCGTCACTGGAATCTCCAAAATGTCGCATTATAGACAAATCCTAATTTAAATGGCTGAAATTTAGAAGAAATAAGAAAGAAAGAATGGGAACAAAATTTATAAAGAAAGGTAAAAATAAATGTAGTTGAAATATTATATATATATATATATATAAAAAGATAGAAGAGATTATATTTTTATCAAGTTTAATATATTACTTTGATCTGTATTTTCTATTTTTATATTTATATTTACGTTTTTATTATTTTTGTCAAATTTTATATTATTATTTATGTAATCATAATTTGTGATTTTTACTTTTACAAAATATATACATGATTTCTTCAAAGCAAAAGTGTTATAATGACTAGGACTAGATCAATTGAGCTAACCCTCGGTCTATTAATTTAGCTCAAAATTTAGTAGAAATTTGTATAAATTACAAATTTGAGTTAGAATTTACAAAATCAATCTATATATTCAAAAATTCTGGTGGAAAAAACAAATTATTTTAAAATTATGTTTTGTCAATTTTACTTAAAATCTAGTAGAAATTTGTGTTAAATACAAATTTAGATTATAGAATTTACACTCATGTTCTTCCAAAAAACTATTTATACATTAAAAAAATAAAATATTAATTAAAAAAACTTAAATCTCCAAATAAAATAAAAAATAAAATAAATTAACTAACCCTACAAAAATAACAACAAAAAAACTGAATTTTATGTAACTAAAATTAAAAATAGAGAACCTCATCTCCCATTTCTTTTCCGGAAATTATCCTTAAATAATAGCATAATTTTGTCCACATTAATTTTTTCACTTAAACTATATTATCCTTAAAATTAAATAAACTATATTATCCTTAAAATTAAATAATACCATAATTTTTCCTATATTAATTGCTTCACCTGAACTGGCAGAACTTTAAGTTCTCGCCTGGAGAGAAAATGGATAGGCTTAAAAAAATTCATCCCATCATGGCACAACTGTATCTCGTCTTTAAATAAAATGGATAACTTCAAAAAGAATTATCCCATCATGGCAGAACTTTATATCGCCTGTAAAAAAGTGGATGGCTTAAAAAAATGGTCCAGCATGGCAACTTTATCACTTTATGTCGCTTTAAAGAAAATGGATTTATATGCCACCATGAGAAAACTTTATTTGGTCCTTGAAAAGCCATTCCAGCTTCCTTTATCCATTCATTAAGTTACTCCAAACTTTAGCTTCCTTTATCCATTCATTAAGTTACTCCAAACTTTAGTTTTGTACCCACTTTAGTCTTGTCAGGAAAGATAGTTACATGAGATTTGTGGTAAGGAGTTAGTGTTAAAAAGTTTATTTTACAGTTTAATATGATGTGGTAAGATTTGTAGTAAGGAGTTAGTGTTAAAAAGTTTATTTTACAGTTTAATATGATGTGTAAGGATATGGGAAAATTCATTTACAGTCCAGTATGATGTGTAAGGCTCTCTGAGAGGCTCATTCTACAACCTAGTATGTTGTGTAAGGATGTTGGTTATCAAATTGAAATTTTAAAAGATAAAAAATAAATAATTATTTTGGGGATTCCAAATGTTAATGGGAAGAACTACATTTAACAAACTTCACTACAAGGTTGGCTGAGACGTATAAAATGTATTTGGAGCTCCTTTCAGAATTTTTCCATTCAGCACATCAATAGGGCACATAACAAATTAGCGGATGAATTATCAAAAAATGGGCTATAGGACACAAAAGAAGGCATGCACATCATGATGAAAATGGGAGCAGAGGAGGCAGAAGTTGAAAATCTAAAAGTGTCGGGATAGATCACTGAACCGAGATCAAAAAAGCAGATCGTCATAGCAGATAAGTCCATATTAACAAATCAGCGAATGAATTATCGAAAAATGGACTACAGGACACAAAAGAAGGCATGCACATCATGATGAAAATGGGAGCAGAGGAGACAGAAGTTGAAAATCTAAAAGTGCCTGGATAGATCACTGAACCGGGATCAAAAAAGCAGATGCTTATAGAAGATAAGTCCATATTAAATTTCTGTCCATATTAAATTTCTGTCCCTTTTTGTTTTAAGTTTTGTATAAATTTTGTAGCTAATTTTGTATAGAAATCATATAAGAAAAGAGTACATTAAGTATGCTATCTTCAGAAAAGTAAAGAATCTGATCCACTTATTAGACTTTGTGTAAAAGTGTAAAAATGGATGAGAGCAAATAGTACCATTATGTTGTAATTTTTAGACAATATTACTAATGGATGTAAGCGGGGAAGCTTTTTCCAAAGCAATTTTCAAGCTGGATATATTTCAAGATTTATGAAAATAATTTATCCTATCATAAAAATATATTGTTTTATCCATAATATTAAAACAGACGATTTTTTTCCTGCTGAAAAAATATCAGCCCATAAACAATAATGAAATTAGATCTCTTTTAGCTCCTGTTAAATAAAAACCCACCCAAGTTCGAATCGCAGACCCACCCATTTAATCAAAGAAAAAAATCATTAGAAGTGCCCCCAGAAGAAAAACAATACCTGGCAGCAGACTCGGAGAACCTCCCGTTCTTCTGCCTTTGCCTGAGCGTATTGAGGTCCCCTCCGGAGCAGTAACTCATGAGCAGGAAAGAGTGGTTTTTCGACTCAAATTTTGTGAAAAGCTTGGGCAAGAAGGTATAGTCCAGCTTCTGCAAAATCTCCTCCTCCATCCACGCCCTCTTGTGGCTCCTCTTCTTCTGCATAAGCTCCTTGCTCATTACCTTCATGGCCACAGGCTTCCCGCTGGTCACATGCGTTGCCAGATACACAGTCCCCATGTCGCCATGGCCCAGAGCTCT